>JAKTVH010000047.1:11723-62723 GCA_030557105.1 Candida frijolesensis | reverse complement strand
GGAGACATTGAAGACGATGTATTACGTCGGGAAGCTTTAGCTTTAGGTGCAACTGAAGATGACTTGAAGTTGTTGGAAGGAATTGAAAGTGATGACGAAAAAAGTGAACAAGAGTTTGAAGTTGACGATCCAAAGATGGATAAGTCGTTTAGTAATGATTTGAGTAAATTTATGGACGGCATTGGTTTGGGTAATGGTGAGGCAATGATTGTGAGTGAAGATGAAGAAGTCCCTGAGTTAGTTGAACAAGAGGACGATGACGATGACGATGAAGAAAACGAAGAAGACGACAATCAGGAGGCGGAAAAAGAAGAGGAAGACATCGAGGAACAAGAAAACAAAGACATTGACGAAGAAGAGGAAGAATTTGACGAGTCTGACTCAGACTCAGAATCCGAGCCAGAATCCGAAAAGAAAGTATTATTCAAGGAAGTTGATGTTGATGACAAGAAATCCAAAGAAGAAGAAGAACCAGATAAAGTTACCGATCTTTCTTCAGTATCGAGTTCCAAATTAATTGTCCCTAATCGTACCGACTGGTTTAACATTGTTGAAATTCCTTCTGAAACTCCAATGAAATTAGATAGATTTGCAAGAGAAAGATTGTTAGACAGAGCCAAGGCTACCATTGAAAAGGATAACAAAACCTATTTGGAAGAATTCGCATCCAACACCTCCCAAAAGAAGTTTTTGTCACAAATTTTATCTGATGGTACTTTGAACGATAAAATATCTGCATTAACTTTATTGATCCAAGAAGCTCCGTTACATAATATGAAAGCAATGGACACCTTATTGGGATACTGTGACAAGAAATCAAGAACAGCTGCATTACAGTCTATTGCTGCATTGAAGGATTTATTGATCAATAGTTTGTTGCCAGACCGTAAATTGTTTACTTTCGAGAAACAACCATTAACCAAAGAAGACACTGATTTGAAGTTAGCTATTTACTTTTTTGAAGATTACTTGAAGGGAGTCTACTTTAAATTGATTCAAATTTTAGAAAAATTATCTCACGACCCAATTGTCCACGTCAGAATGACTGTCACCAACCACATTTTCGACTTATTGAGTGCCAAACCAGAACAAGAAGTCAATTTATTGAAATTGGGAATCAACAAGTTGGGAGACAGTGACAACAAGGTCGCTGCGAAGGCTTCATATTTAATTTTACAATTAGAACAAGCTCATCCAGCCATGAAACAAATTGTCACAGATGCAGTGATAGATGTGATTTTCCAAAGCAATAACGATGGTCATGCAAAGTATTACGGTGTCACCACATTGAACCAAACCATTTTAACAAGAAAAGAACACGAATTGGCCAACTCATTGGTTAAGACCTATTTTGCATTATTCGAAAAGACCTTGGTTGAAAGCGATGGATTCAATAAGGAGACGAAGCAAGATAAATCCATAGGAGAATCACAGAAGGGAAGAAAAAACAACCGCAAGAACTTTAAAAAGGGTAAGAAAGGAGGTAAATCGGTCAAAGTCGAAGAGAAGTCAGAGCAAGAGATTGTCGAAGAAAAAAATGCCAAATTATTTTCCGCTTTGCTTACTGGTTTAAATCGTGCTTTTCCATTTTCTCAATTACCTAATGACGTTTTCCAAAATCACTTAGATACCTTGTTTAAGATCACGCACAGTAGTAACTTCAACACCTCCATCCAAGCTTTGGTCCTTGTTAACCATATTGTTTCTGAACAGGGTTTAAATTCTGATAGATATCATAGAACATTGTATGAATCTTTATTGGATCCTAGATTGGCCAATTCTTCCAAGCAAGGTATTTATTTAAACTTGTTATTCAAATCATTGAAGAATGACATCAACAACAAACCAAGGGTATTGGCGTTTGTCAAGAGAATGTTACAAATTTGCTCCCATTGGTTGAATGTTGGTGCTGTTTCTGGTATGTTGTATTTAATGATGGAAATATCCAAAACTATTCCTGAAGTTTCTGACTTGTTAGTTGACATTGCATCCAGACCAGAGGAAGAAAACGACGAAGAAGAACTAGCCGAAAAGGAAAAGCAACAAGAGGACCAAAAGAAGGTTGCCGATGAAGATTACGATCCAAGAAAACGTGATCCTAAGTATGCCAACGCCCACAAATCATCATTATGGGAGATAAGTCAATTTGTGAATCACTATCATCCAACAGTTTCTATTTATGCGTCTTCATTCATAGACGGATCAGAGCAAGCCAAGCCAGATTTGGGGTTGTACACATTATCGCATTTCTTGGACCGATTTGTTTACAAGAATGCCAAGCAAAAACCACAAGCAAAAGGGTCCTCTATTATGCAACCATTGGGTGGTGCTCATACCGGCTCTTTATTAGTTAAATCTACCAACTTATTGGACACTAATGTTCCTGCAAATACCGAAAACTGGCTCAACAAAAAGATTAACGATATTAAACCAGATGAAAAATTCTTCCATCAATATTTTACTACTAAAATAAACAAGATTAGATCGAAGAAGGAAACCAAAGAAGTGGAGGAAGAGAGAAATGAAGACGATCAAGACGATGAAGCAGAAGAAGGTGAGATCTGGGAAGCATTGACCAAATCAGGTGTTGAAGATGATTTGAATGATGATTTAGACGATGGTTTCGAGGATGATTTGGACATGAGTGACTTTATGTCAGATCTAGATTCAGATGATGATGAAGCAGAAGGAGGCGAAAATCACAACGATGATGATGAAGAGGGTGTATTTAGAGATGCCGATGATTTCGACGACGACGAAGCAGTTTTCCAAGATGCTGAGGATTTCGATCTCGACGGTGAAGACGACGAGGAGGAAGATGACGAAGAAGAAGAAGAAGAAGAAGAAGAAGAGGGTCCAGCTACTAAAAAACGTAAATGGTACAAAGAGATATAGTATAGTGCATAATTTATAAAATCATACGGATAAAAGTATAAACATACCAACAAATAACCGAGGTTGATCACTAAAATTGTAGATCAGAAACACACAGTAATGCATGTCAATCTCTTTTTCTCTGGTTTACACAATCTACATTCAATTTGATTCTTTGATGGTCCGTTTCTTTTCGACTAGACCAACATAGAGGCATTTTCTGCAAATCCAAAACAAAAAAAAAAAAAAGAAAGGAAGCAGACTTGCAGAAGGTTCAATTATATCCAGACAGCTCCAGATTTTTTCTTTTACTGTACTTGAGGATGCATTTGCTCCACAAAGTATATAACAGGCTCAAGTGGAGGTTTTTATTGTGCAAAATTGAAGAACCAGGACGAAAGTTGACACGTAATTTTACATAGATACCCTCCCTTTCACGTAACGGTGCTTTGGATCCCCCACAAACACCTGTTTCATTGGTTTAGATTTGTGGCACCAGGCGAGGTGCTACTTGGATGGACAAAAGCAGAAAAGCAGAAAAACAACGCAATTCTTTTCTTTTCCTAACAACTTAAGCAAGGATACGTCAAAGTTTAACTAGTAAAATACTAACTGCTAAATATAACTCATGTAGAGAAAAAAAAAAAAAAACATGTAGTACTTTTTTCAAGCACATTAGTGCAGCTATGTTGAAGTCACCCATACTAATGTCATCCATACCGAGGTCATCGTTTTCCGGGGGTGACCATTTCATTAGTTTTTTGCCTGATTGAAATTAGATCATGGAATGTTAGCTAGAGTCGTCAGATGGAATTCCACTGAAATAACGTTGCACATCACCGTTAAGAACCGATGGAAAAGGTTACAATGCATTGCGCATAAATCCGTGAATTCTAGAAGGCGAAGAAAAAAAAAAGTCCTTCCTTGTAACCTTTCCACACATTGAGACATGAAAACAGTTTCTGCATAACCCCAAACAACAATCCTCCCTTTTTCTATAGTATATGTGTCAAGGAGTTGATTTTTATGATTTTTTTTTTTTTTTTGTATCTCTTTATTTCTGTTTTCTTGTTAGATTCTATCTTCTTTGTCCGAAATTTACCTCTTTGCTTTTTCTTATTTCAACCTTTTGGCTAACGGCTCGCATATTGCTTTCAATATAACCTATTCTATAAAGGTCCAGCTACTCCGGCCAATTTCACTACCAATCAGTCCTTGGTTGCACCAAAACAATTTATTGATTCGTTCATTAGAAATGGTTTTATTTAGAGATGGCATTCAAGCCTTGACTAAACGATACGATATGTGTCTCCTTGGAACTGACGGAGTCGGAAAATCCACCCTAGTCATCCATTACATTTACGAAAGATACGTGCCGGAAATTGAAGAAGTGGATGTATTGTATACCCAGCGAGTAACAATACCCGAAGCCAAGGGTAAATCACAAGAAATCTCAATATTTGAAAGCAATTACAACAGGGACGTGTATAGTCAGAACCAGGAGAGACATATTCTTAACGCCAACACGTTGATTTTGGTATATTCCATTGACGATATACAGTCATTTATTGATTTGGAAGATTATTACACCGACATTGTACAAATCAAAGGAACATCCAACCTCCCACCTGTTTGTGTTATAGGAAACAAGCTTGATGTGGAATCAACCAGTCGTGAAGTATCGTATTATGATGGTGCCGATTTTGCCAAGAAGATCAATGCTGTGGCATTCCATGAATGTTCAGCAAAAGAGTCCATTGCGGTTCAAGAATCCTTTGAGAAAATAGCCACTTTGGCAGGGAAAATACGATTGGAAAATGATACGTCGGAAAAATTGAACAATACACTTGATCCAGAAGAAGAAGAGAATATCCTGAGATCAAACGCATTAGCATTATATAAGACGTATGATTCGATCACGTCAGATCTCCCCCTGCCAGCTCTCCAAAATGGTGATGACGTAGGCGCTAGATTAAATTTGGACAAATCACAACAACAACCACAACAACAACCACAACAACAACCCCAAGAACAACCCCAAGAACAACACCAATATCATACTGCCGGACTGGACATTAAAGACGAGAAAGGAGACTATTCATTCCAAAGATCTTCAAATTCGAAACTGTCTTCAACATCTTCAACCTCCCAAAGAGACCGGAAGCCAATACACCACATAAGATCAAGGTCGATTGGTCAGGAATCTTCATCACAGAATAGGTCGTTTTCAAAGTATTCCTGCTGCATAATATCCTGATAAGAATTTTGATTCCGTTTGTTTGTTAGTTAGTTTCACAGTGCGATCGCAATACACCCACACAGTTTAAAGTATGTAGAGTATGACTTGGTTATATTACAGATTGACTTTTATTCACCTATGTATGGATACCTTACATATGTACACCAACCAAGTAATACAAACAATTAAAATTAATAATAATAATACCAATAAAGCACAAAACCACGTCTTTTTGTAATGTCCTGTTGTATTATTATATCTGTGCCGTATCGGAGATATGGGAAAAACCTCTAAATTGTTCTTGCATTTCAGAAGTAAGAACGGTTTCAACTGGAGTTAATCTTGGTGTTTCCGAAGTAAATTCTTGGTCGAAGTTAGAATAATCATGCTCGGATTGAACTTCTGGGATATAAGGTGCGGGTATACGGCAATGTAATACGTCATCGAAATTGACATCATGGAAGTAAGGATGTTCCATAATATCCTCAGCATCCCTTGGACCACTTCCAAGACGTTGTGATGGGTCTTTCGTCAACAATGCCTGTAATACCAAAACTGTTTGTCGCGATAAATTGATTGGATACTTGACTTCATCATTTTCAATGGCATTAAAAATATCGTCCTCATCGTCACCCTTAAAAGGAGATTGACACAATAACATTTGAAACAACAAAACACCAAATGCCCACCAATCAACACTTCTGTCGTACGGCTTGCCTGCCACAATTTCGGGAGCCATGAACTCCGGAGTACCACAGAAAGTTGAGGTTGTGCTCTTGTGCCACATATTCTCTTTACACAACCCATAATCACCAATCTTAATATGTCCTTTTGTTGTGAGCAATATATTATCCAACTTCAAATCACGATATACGATACCGTTATCGTGGAAGTATTTTAATCCTAAAAGAACTTCACACGCATAGTATTTAGCCCTCTTGGCAGTGAACCTGTTTTTTTGAATGTGCCACATCAAGTCACCACCAGAAATATACTCCATGACAAAGTAAATTCTGTTTTCTGTTTGGAAACAACAATGCAAGTTTAACAAAAATGGATGCATTTCCTTATTTGCCGTCAAAAATACTCTCTTTTCGGACTTTACACTTTCTGCTTCATCATTCTCAACAATGAAATCTTTCTTCAAAACTTTGATTGCACACAATTTATCAGTGTGTCTTGATTCAGCCAACATGACTTTACCAAAATTACCCTTCCCTAACACAGCCAAGAATTGGAAATCATCCAATCCAACCTTTCTCTTACGACGTTTTTGTTTAGCTGATTTGCCACCTGAATGAGTTCTGTGATGACTGATATCCTGCTCTTGAGTCTGTTGGACTTGCATATGTTGCTGATGTAACGCCGTTTGTGGCACATGTGCTTCAACCTGATCTGCAAATGGGCTGCGCATGTCTTCTTCTTGAACATTCGAAAGTATCTCATTTCCAGTATGTCTATTATGATAATCAAAGTCATTGAAATCATTTTTGGCATCTTCCATTTCAACGTCATCAACTACTTGCTGTTGTTGTTGTTGTTGTTGTTGATAGATATCTTCTTGGTAGCGTTCCGTAGCTACTGGAGGTATACCGTGTTTTTGATCCAACAGAATACGTTTTTGATCATAAGGCTGTTGTTGACTGTATTGTTGTTGTTGATGATGATGTTGGTGTTGGTGGTGATGTTGATGAAGATGATCATGATATTGTTGCTGCTGTTGCTGAGGTTGTTGGACATAACTTGTATCAAAACTGCGGTCCCTCTCCGTTGGTGGACGACGCTTTGATGATGGAACCACCTTGTGTTGCTCAGGTAATTCTACTGGCTCTTGGTATTTATTTTGGACTGTCGTAGGTAATTTCGAAACATAATCCAAATCTGGATGAGCAATCGATGCTGGCCTCAAAGACTTGTACGACTCTTCGTTCCGTATGGTTTCTCCTGAATCTAACGATTCCTTCTTCTCGACTTCTGTCGATGGTCTTGGTGGCAATTGCTTTCCTAGTTGAGGCTGGGATCTCTGTCTTGGAACGGCTGGTTTCTTTGGCGAATGCTTGGTCGATTCTATTGTAGCGAGAATTTCATTGGCCATTTGTAACGACATACCACAGAAATCAGGAACCAAATGGGTACATTGTGCATGGCACATAACACCACACTCGGAACATTTTCTGACATTCTTTTTACCCCATGGTAGGAGGTAACCACAATGACAACACCATTTGGTTCCGTGATTTGTAACCGGTTCAAATCTATGAGGAATACGATGGTTCAATTGAGCAGCATCATAGTCGGAACCCGACTTGGAAATACATTTGGTGACAACTTTTTGGTAACATTTTTTGTGACACAAGAACTTACAATCTTGACATTGATAACCCGTGTAACGCAAGAATTCTCCACAAAGCGCACAAGACATGATATTGTAGAATTGTTTTTGAACAAACTGATGACCATGCTTCTCGAAAACTTCCTCTTTCTTTTGACGAATTGCACCGTGACGCCCAAGCGGACCTCTGAACTGCTTACCTTGAGTGAGTGATTTCTCAAAATTCAAATTTGCTAACATTTGACCACCTGGTTCTAAACTTAACCACGTGCTAACCAGAACCTTGCTCTCTTTATTCTCCTGAGTTGGCGATCTGGAAGGGGACAACTCATCGTTGGGCGGTAATGGAGATGTTGCCCCATAACTGCCACCGATTGGAGCTAAATTCCCACTTGATCCTCCATTGTGAGGAAAATTGGAGGCCGGCAACCAGCCACTTGAACCTTGGTCTTTGGCGACTTTCTTCTTACGGATCTCTTCTGCTAAGTCAAATAGCGAAAGCCAATTGACCGCCACAGGAACATAAACACCATTTTGTTTGTCCATAACGGATAATTCAATTTCATGGCTTTTATCAACATCTATGATCATTTCTTCGTTCCAATTATCGTTTTTTGACGGTTTAGTTCTTGCCTTTTCCAAATCGTCTATCTTGACGACAACAATGGTTTCACGTTTCTTCATAGCGGCAGTGGCTATATGATCAACGTCTCTGATACAAGTGACTGACACAGTCAATCTACCAGTTAAAAGCTTTCTTGCATGTTTCGTGCCATCCATGATTTCATAGTCCCGGTCAAATTCATGATCGTTGATACTAAACTTCTGGTACTTCTTCAACGCTTTTTCCAACAAATGGATTCTTTGGTCACTTTCTGCTTTACCTCCTTCGGCAGCATTACTTGACGATCTGTCCCCATCCATGAGATAAAGATGTGATAGTTTCTTGTTAGCCTCTGAATATTTATTTTCCACTTGAAGCTTGAACTCCAAATATTGCAACATGTACTGGATCTTGTTTCCAAGCGATGGGCACTCATACTTTATCAAGTCAAAGTTAGAATAGTTTGGTTTGTACTCTGAGATCACCGAATTCCTGCCATCGGTGCTGGCCGCATTGTGTGTTCCGTTTGAGTTCAATCTCTGCATTTGTCTCGTTAATTTGTTCATGGTTTGCTCGTAGTAATCGATCATTGATTGAGATTCGATGATTTTCGACTTACATTTTTGGATGACTTCAGGGTTGGTGGTGTTCTTTTTGACATTGTTGAAACCTTGGATTATATTACGCTCTTTTTGTATTTTTTGTCTGATCTCCTCAACAACTTGTTCGGGAGTTTGCTGTGACAGATGTGACATTGCGAACAGTGTAGCTAGAAATGACGTAGACCCGTTCTCGATTGATCAGACCTTGGATTCGATTGATTCGGTTGATGAAGATAAAAGAACGTGGAACGGCAATATCAAACAGATAACCAAATGCAGAAAAAAAAAAAAAATTGAAAAAGGAAATTAAAATCAGAGAGAGAGTGTTGTAAAAAGAGAGGAAAAGGAAAATTTTCTTTTGTTGTTTTTTTGGATCAAACGAGTTTCCGTTTTTTTTTTTTTTTTCTTATTTTTGGCTTGTTTTTGAACGACAGACGCAGATTCTACTGATTACGACAAGCGATTACGTAATAGGTTATTGCTTTTGTTTTTTTTTTTTAAAAAAAAACTGCTTTCGGCATAATCTCTTGATTCACTTCATTGGTTGGGGGTTCATCAATCTAGCGTGCTTTCCCCTCCTCTCTTCCATACCATTATATGGCATACCATTGTGTTACCCATGCCAGGGCAGAAAGATGATTGCGGGTGCCACAAAGATCACCATTACAGAGATGTTTACGAATGACCAAACTTTGACCGAACAAATAAAATGACGACAATTTTCATAACATAGAAACAAAATCTACAGCCAAGGTCTTTTACACAGAGTTACGCAGTTTGTAATTGGTAGATAAAATTTTATATTACCACTTCTACAGAACATACACACTATTTACTGTTGCATCTACAATTGCAATCAGGAACTGGACAAATATAGTGCTTGGAGAACCATTCTTCTGCATGATATGCATGACAGCCATGGTTGCAAGTGAGACAAAAGCTGAACCACTGTTTGAACCTGTTCTCTATTCGTCCCGCAATGTTTCCACCGGTCCCTCCATCCAATTGACTCTCCAGCTCTACTGGTAAGTCGCTACCCAAGGACAACAAGCAGATCGAACACCTTGGTAAAGGCGCGCCACAGTGGGGACACGCATTGATGATGTCCGTCAATTTCACGTTTGTGTTGAAGTTATTTAATTTGTTGAATTGTTGTTTCAATAGCGCCTGATTGTTAGCTGTATTTGATTTGACTTTCGAAATGTTTTTGTTGCATCGATTACATTGTAGATAGACTTGTTTGGGAGATGCTCTGATAGTTGTTTGACCTGAAAATGTTTTCGATAACTTTGTTCTTGCGACATCAAACTTGGCTCTCACACTAAATAACCCCCAGCTGTTAAGCAACGACCGGTAACAGTCTGTCCAATGGGTGATTCTTCCATCATTAAAGTATCTAGGACAAGCAAATGATGCAATCAATGACGCGGTTTGAACATCAGTGGTTCGGTCCACATAGCTTTGCAACAAGTCGATTCCTTTTGGAGTTATACCAGTCAAAATTAATCCTTCTAACTCTCCTCGAGCAACCACCGAATCAGCTATTCTATTCAAGTACACTCCCAAGTCTTTGTCAGAAAGGAAACACAACGCCACACCAAGTCTTTCTCTCAATGATAATGCCGCCTCATCCAATACATCCCACCAATCGTCATCGGCAATGAACGCAAATATTGCTCTGAGATACGGGTCGTCCAATTCCAGTGCCATACGTCTGCATTGGTCTTTCCAAGGACTATTCACGTGTGAGTTTTTGTAAGCCAAATAACCAGCGACAGCAGTTGCAATCAATCTTAATCTCTCTGATTTTGCACGTGACAATATCTCAATAGCTTTTGGAACGTCACCATGAAATACGGCCCAACCTGCAGCTTTCTCGTAACAACCAAGCGATATCAAAGTTTGCAATTTTTCTTCAAATTCAGTATCCGTAAAGTACCATCCACAAACAACTAGGCACAACTTTCTTTGTGCCTTTTTATCACTATCTCCAGGGATGCTTATTCCTGCTGTTTTCTTTCCTTTGGAAGAAATAATACTTTTAACTGCTTGCGACATCCAGATCTCTGATATTGGTTCCTCAGAGAATGTTCTCTTTTGACCGTTCAATTCCTGAACCCCTTTCCAAATGCCCAAAACACCTAGGTACCCCAAATCGATTCCTTCTGAAATCATGGTACCTTTATCCAACGATTTTTTGGCTAACGTCAACCATTTCCATGTGTTCCTTAAGAACAATTTATTATCGCTAACATCCAAGGTTTCTAAAATTGAGACGTTTTTATCGCAATCAACTCCATATCCCATATTGGCTCTTTTCCTGATAGTCACACAAATATCGTTACCGATGATATCGGATGAATCCAAAAACCTGTTTAATGGGATATCCTCGTCATACATGTTATCAAAAGAATAGCGTTTATCTCCATTACGTAAATTCGATTGAGCCAAACTCTCATCATCAACAGTCGACGATGTGACCGTTGCATCATCATGCTTGCTCAAATCATCGTCCAATGTTAAGTGCCCGAGCCTTCCAATCGATGGTCGAAGTCTTTGAGGACCTCCAATAAATTGGTTATCAAGTTGACTTGCCTCGAGAAACTGTTTGTCGAGGAAATTGGTCGCTGTCCCTTCTGGGCCTGCAATGGAAAACTCATTTATGGGATTGAAATCTAATGCCTCAACGCATTCAACGACTGGCATTCGAAAGACAGTACCCGATTGTCTCATGCATACAAAATTTGTTGATGTGTGCGAAGTGATGTCAGGGGAATAATCAAAAGAGACAACTTTCTCGTAGTCTGTCTTGGTATCAAGGACTAATGAAACAAACAAGGATTCCTCACTCGGTTTATACAACTGGACTGCCTGTAGCTTCAAACTTTGAATCGTCGACGACTCCTTTGTTCGAAATGGTTCAACAATATTGGTATCACCGGGAACAACGTCGGTTTGCCATCGCCTTATCAAATCCCCATTAAACACCGATGCAAACTCACCTCTTCTAACAGTCGAATATCTGACACATGGATTAGTCACTTTTCTTGACGACGCGTCACTCAACAATCTGTTGAATTGCAAGATCGGCGTTTCTGTTATCACATTGGTAGGACCCAGCTGTTTTAATTTGTTTGAGGTCAATTTTCTTCTATCCCAAATAGCCAATGATCCGTCTTCACTAAACGACTGGAACAAGTGACTCTGGAAATAATCAATTTGCAATCCCAAGGTACATTTAGTAGCCATTTGATAGATTGGTTGATCTGTTCTTAAATCTATTTCTCGAAGAAATTTATACGAACCGCAGATGATGTTCGAATTTTGGTCGGGATAAAAAACTGTTGATAAAATAGCCTCGTTCGGTAGATACGTAGTTAATGGTCTTTTCAAATGATTATTATTACCAGATGATGAGTAATTCTCAATATTCCAAATTTGTAATGAATTATCCTGTCGTCCTTTGTCAAACCCCACGACAACCAAGTTGCTATTGCTAAATGAAATTGAATTACATGGACGATTCTGTTTTGGTCGTAAACTTAAAATAGATGAATTCGGTGAATATATATCAAAGATCGAAATATTCCCATTGATTGATCCGACACCCACAATACCTTTATTAATATCTGAGTACGATGAACATTGAATATTTTCAAATCCTGAACGACTGTATAATTTGGACATTGAGTTTGACTCTACTCCGGGGTCTTCATGATTGGTTTGATATAATAGAACTTCGTCACCCATGGGGGTAACAGCTATGAACTGTTGTTCGTAAACATTGTCCCAACTTAATGCTCGAGTAATTGATCCGGTCATATTTTTCTCCTAGTTGGTACAATTGATAATCATGATGGTTGAGTTTTTCTCAATTTTTCTCTTTCTTTTTTTTTTTTTTTCTTTATATATACATATTTTGATTTACTTTTGTTTCGTGAAGAACAAAATGCTGAACTGGGGTGTTGATCTTCAGAAAGCCAAGTATACACAAGATGGTTTAATTAAAAAATGTGGTTCAAAGGATTATTAAGTTTCATTTATCGTTATTCCTTTTTCAACGGGAAGAGGAGAACTTGATTTGTTCCTTTTTATTAATAGTACTTAACAACCCACTCACGTGAACTGTGTTTCCCTTCAGTTCCAGCAAGTACATGCACCATTGCAGCAAAATCGTTTAATATTATTACCTACTTTTGCATTCATCTCTTTGGCACAATACACCGGATTTTCTTTTTCAGTTTTTTTCCTTTTTTTCAACTTGCTGTTGAATGCAACTATCGACCGTTGAATCGTCGTTATTATGCCGTTGTTAACCAGTGGACGACTAAGAATCTGATAATTTCACAACTTTTAATATTGACACACCAATGATGCAAAAGGAAAATTAACCAATACTAAAATTAAATCATTTTCGTTTTTAAAAAGGATATAAAAAGCCACCATGGGTTCCACTGCTTGCCAACATCATCGTCTTGGACCGACCATAGTTCATTCCTTTGAAGTACTGTACCAACTTCAACGTCACTCTTTCAATAAGTACTAACTTCTTTCCAAAATTCATCTGTCCAGTACAACAAACATGACGTCGCTTAAATTATTGACTTTCGTTGTTTCCACTTTCGTAGCTTTAGGTTCAGCAAATCCAATCACAAGGTGCTCGCTACCAAGTGAGGATGATATTGTTGCTATCGGTGCTAATGGCTGGGCCATGAGTCCAGATGAACCTTGTATTCCAGGCAAGTATTGTCCATTCGCCTGTCCCCCAGGAAAAGTTATGAATCAATGGGATAAAGATGCTACCTCGTATGCGTTCCCGAAATCTATGAATGGTGGATTATACTGCAATGACGATGGTACTGTTTCTCGTCCATTTGGTGGTGAAGCATTATGTATTGACGGTGAAGGAACTGTTTCTGTCCGTAACAAAGCACGTGGTAATGTGGCCTTTTGTCAAACTGTGTTGCCAGGAAATGAAGCTATGTTGATCCCCACTGATGTAGACAGTGGTTCCGAACAATTATTGGCCGTCCCGGGTCCTCGCTACTGGGCAGGGACAGCTGCTCATTATTACGTCAATCCTCCAGGTGTATCAGCTTCTGACGGCTGTGTTTGGGGAAGTTCTGATAAACCCATTGGTAACTGGTCTCCATATATTGCTGGTATGAATAAGGATACCTCTGGAAGTACCTTCGTTACTATTGGATATAATCCAAAATATGTTGATGATTTCAATGGAAAAACTCCTAACTTTGGAATTAGAATTGTTTGTGATAACCCTGAAGATTGCAATGGTTTAGATTGTGAAATCAATCCAAGTAATGGTTTTGGTAAAGCAAAAGGGCCATCTGCTGGTAATTCACTTGGAGCTGATTATTGTATTGTCACGGCTAGAAATAATGCCAAAGCAAGAATAGAAATTTTTTAAAGTAAATCTATTATGTCTTGGATCCGTTGATATTCTAAGATTGTTTTTTTTTTTTCATATTCATTCGTTTTGACATAGGCTTGTTTGTAGGGAGATTCGTATGGTCTCTAAAAAAAAATTAAGAGAAATAAAAGGTTTTTCTACCAATTGTTCGATTATATATATATATATTTTTCTTTTCTCACGATTTTGCAACACATTTGTTGTAAATCCAACATCTCCTTCTACATAACAATGTCAGTTGGTGACCCAATTATCAGTTACAATGGAGATGAATATACCACTAGAGATAATATTGGTAGTACAGGTGCAAATAATTCGAAAAACATCATTTTATGTTTTGATGGCACCGAAAATGAGTTTGGTCCCAAACCGTTCACTAATGTGCTTAAAATGTTTCGAATTCTAGAAAGGGACAACCAAAACCAATTATGTTATTATCAACCTGGAATTGGATCTACTTACAATGCAGATTTAGATGATGCATTTGAGAGAAGTTTTCGGAGTACCAAAATCACTAGGATTAACAATAGGATTGATGCCTTTGTCGCCTTCACACTTCAAAAACATGTAATGACGGCATATAGTTTTCTATCTCAAGTTTTCAATACCGATGACAAAATTTATCTTTTTGGATTTAGGTACGTATAATATGAAGCAGCATGGTAATTTTTGTGCACTATATTCTAACATATGGACAATGTCTAGCCGTGGAAGTTTCACCGCAAGAATAATAGCCGGTATGATTGAGTTGGTTGGGTTGGTAAATACTGGGATGGAAGACATGACGCCAATGGCGTGGAATATTTATACCAGTTGGGAATTTGCTGGGCAACCAGTTCAAGTGGACGACAAGACAACCACTATAGCAAAGGAGTTTAAAAATACGTTTTCACGTTCCAATACTAGAATTTTTTTCATGGGGTTATGGGATTCAGTTCATTCTGTTGGTCTTCTTTGGGATAGAATTTTCCCGTATACTATCCGGAACTCCAATGTTGACCATATTAGACATGCCGTGAGCTTAGATGAAAGAAGAGTGAAATACAAGCAGCAGCTTTTCTCTCCGTTAGAATTCAAGAATGACACCATGAGTGGAAGCATGAGCTATATTCAGTTGATTTTGGCAGTTTCATTTAGTGATTTCTTCAAGTATATATTTGACAAGATAACCGGATGGAGCAAGAGGCCAGTGGCAGCGAGTGATGATTTGGTTGAAGTTTATTTTCCAGGAAATCATGGTGACATCGGTGGTGGCTGGGAACCAACGCCAGAGGAGCAGCTCCTATCGAATGTATCCTTCAGGTGGATGTTGGCTCATGCAATAAAATTCGGAGTTCGGTTTCAAAAAGGATCTATAAGCAACTGGTCATCAATCTATCCTTCTTCCGCCAGTTTGTTGGCGTACCACCACGATACTTTGACTATGATAAAGAGATGTCCCGAAAAAACGCCAGACAATGGGCTTCCTAAAACTCCTATCAAGAGGTTCAATGGCCGAGGAGACGACAGTGTAATATACACGATTTTTTGGTGGTTTCTTGAATTTCTTCCAATGATAAAAGCCACAGAAGACAACCTGGGCCATTGGAGACGAGTTTTGCGACCAAATCTCTGCCAAAGCAGAACTATATCGGGATCAAGTTTCATCCACTGGAGTGTGTTTTATCGAATACATTATATTTATGATTATCGGCCCAAGAACATACCCCAGTCCTCATTTGCTAACCAATTTTTACAACTGTTACGGGATTTTAAACAATTCAACTATTCGGATCTTCGGAAGTATGCCCAAGGTATGACCATTGCTAGCATTCAAAAAGATTGGAAATCACATATCTGGAAAAAGATACCTGACGAACTAGAAGAAATCATCCGAAGAAATCCAAATATCTAGATGCAGTTTATAATATGTATTAAATAGAAATATACATGTGGAATAAACAAGGAGTTACCAGAGTTTTTGTGAATAGACATATAATCTCTTTTTCATCATCGTTTTCTTTTTGAAGTAAATATTTATAAGGTTCTTTCTTTATATTTTGTTTGTTATCATTATTATTGAATAGGTTCATTTACTATATTCATTCTAACCGACAATCAAGGTTTCGTCTTCCCCGAAGGCATATTCTGGAATTTCCAAGTTCAATGGAGCTGGACCCTTTCTAATTCTACCGGAAATATCGTAATGGGAACCATGACATGGACAGAACCAACCACCGAAATCACCAGCTTCACCGATTGGGACACAACCCAAATGGGTACAGATACCCAACATAACTAACCATTCTGGTTTTTTAACTCTGTCGGCATCGGTCTGTGGGTCTCTCAAGACTTTGAGATCTACTTGGTTGGCTTCTTCGATTTCTTCGGCAGTTCTGTGTCTGATAAAGACTGGTTTACCTTGCCATTTGATAATGACGTTTTTACCTTCTGGAATGGCACCCAACTTAACTTCAACCTTGGCCATAGCCAAGACATCGGCAGAGGCGGCAAATGATGAAAGGAAGGATTCAACGGTGGATTTGGCACCGGCAGCGGATAATAAACCCATAGAACCAACCATGAAGTAGGTGATGTTTCTGGCTGCTTGTGGAGATTTGTTGTTCAAGTATGAGGAAAAGTCTGGTTGTTGGTAGTTAGACAACGTGGCAGAGGTGGTGGACAAAGCTCTGATAGAACCTAGAAACATAATTGTTAGTATAATTGAACTGCAATTGGGCTATTTTGAATGTCCGTAGAAATCATGATTGATTCATGTGCCGAAGATAACAGCTGAATCAACATGAAGATCATTCTTTTCACTCTCAATTAGAATTATCACAAAACATACTTTTTAAACCTAATCCATTCTTTAATGATCTGAAAGCAAGAGAAGACATCTTGTTTGTTGGTGTGTGTTGAATAGGTAGTTGATTGACAATCAATATAGCTAATAGGGGAGCAATTTTTTTTTTTTTTTTTCAGTGAGAAGCTTTTTTATTTGTCTCTCATAGAATGACCATTTGTGCAGTACTAAAAACAACACAATTTTTTTTTCATTTGTTTCTATTGGCTGGAGTGCGGCAATTTTTTTTTTTTCGCGCGCCCACCAACAGAGAGAGAGAGAGAGAGAGAGAGAGAGCTATATAACATACACACATATATGGTGATTAATCAGTACTATTTGCATAGAAGAGTCTATTATACCTTATATTGCTGCTAGGTTGATCACATATTGAAAATTCACGATTAGACAATACGGAGAATTCCACTAGTTGAGCTAATTCACTTAAATTTGTATTTACCATGGATCGCAAACATCCATTATCACGAATTTCAAGTTTTCGCAAACCAGAAGGGAATTGGATGTTGTCTAAATTCTTTAAATTGGTTGAAGAAATAACTAATTTGGCCAAATTGCAAGGGAATTCAAAATTGAACCCATCACCAAATTGCATTCCTCTAATTTGCAAGTCTACCAAGCTCTGCGGTGGACTCCAATTGTTGGTCTTGAAGTTCCCTCTAAGTTCCAAAGTTCGTAATCGTGGCGGAAACTCTAGATTATCCAACACACCATCAACATCATCATGTTCACCAAATGTCAGAATAAAAGAAAACTGAGTCAAACTTGGAAGGCTACCATGGGTTTGAAATAAAGCAGCAGGAAAGGGTACATTGAGCATCTTCAAAATCCGTAACTTCGAAAACCTCTTTATACCCAGACAATCCAGAATATTTTTGCAGCTTGCAATGGTCAAGGTCTCAATGCCTTCAGGTAAACCCAATTCATCAATATCAATAATACCTGACTGTTGAATGTGAAAGGACTTCAATTGAGGAAGGTTTTTCACAACATTTGGAAAGTCACTGGCTGTTTGAATACCGACTTCAAGACATTGCAAATTAGAGAGTATAGGCATTTTCTCATAATCAAAACCAACAGTTGTATCTAAGTTTTCAACACTTAAATTTTCAATCTTTTTTGGTATAAATTGGAACAAACGAAGATTACTATCAGCAAGTGCAAGTGACTTCAAATTTTCAAACTTCAGGAATGCATTACTTGGCCCCAATGAATAGAACGGCATCACTAGATTCTCTAACGTATCTGGACATATCTTTATCAACAGATTTATTTCCTTTTGCGAACTTACAACCGAACCTATATTGAGCCCATTGTTAATACAAAATTCAAGATCACCTACCGTCGATTCCTTAAACGCAGTAAGTAGATGTATCAGACCTATGTTACGACAAGTTACCAGATTATTTATGCACCAATCTACAAGGATTGATTCTTCCGAATCATTTTCCGAGTTTGCAACTGTTACATTCCTCCTTGTAGACATAGGTAAAGCAACATCTACCAATTCAAGTTCATTAGGATAGAATCCGAATTCATTAATAACTTCAACGAGGTTGTCCATGTGTTCGAATACGGGCACTGTGGGATAATCATCGTAGTCGTAAAAATTAATTGGGTCTTTCACATCGAAGGGCAATTTTTGAATTCTTACTTTTTTCAGAATCGTTGGTAGAACATAGGAGGCTAATGGGATGAAATCTAAGAATAATGGGAAATGTGATCTTGGAATATAAGATAGTACTAGATCAATAATTTCCGGAGGTTGCGTGGTTAGATCTAGCAATATTGAGATAAGGTTCATTTAGGGTGCTTTGGTGGTGACTACTATGCTTAGTCGCATGAATTTGAGTCGAGCACAAAGTTCCACATTTTTTCAAGACCGAAAATGGCTACAATATCATTCGTTGTTTATATTTTTTTTTTAGACTTGACACCACAAGGATTAAATATTTTTGCAACTTTGGTTGTGAAGATTGAATGTATTCCAAGTTTTTTTAAACTATAGAGAATTGTTTACCTATTTCCACACACCCATTGATAAAACACCAGAACCACCACTTTGCCAATTCAGTTGACCATAACATCTTGATGACATAAACTGGCACCACTATTTAATTCCAAAACCAGCACTTTCATTAATTGCCCTGTTCAATTTTTCCACAAATTTCTCCTTGGTGGTGTAGTTATATAATGCCAATTCATTAAAACAAGTATGAGCAATAGGTAATCGGATACTGTCTTGACCATTGTTGAGCAAACTTATCTTGAATGGCAAATTCTGTATTCCGGTGGCAGGAACCCGGTCCGAACCAGTAACAAATATCAACAATTTCTTCTTTTCTGGATTCGATATTGTTCGCATGTAATCCCAAAACCAAGTGACAATTTTCGAGTTTGCAGCATCTTCAGGTGAGCGCCAACCAATATACTTGGTGACCGATTTCAATACATCAACGTCAATTCCATGGTCTTCACTTCCGCATAACAATAGCTGAATCTCCTCGGGCAGAAACAAGGATAGGGCATTACCTCCGATAACGTTATTAAAACCGGTCTTGAAAGCGTCTACTTGCCTTACAATACCTTCCTTCATAAAAAATGAGGTGTATTTCTCAATATACTCACCCACATTGGTGTATTTGACTTGAGTTTTGGCCCCATTTGGAATCAACTCAACAGTGTAGTTCTTCCCAAAAAGATCAGAATAACTAACTTCGAATGTTAAATCCAACAGTGATAATTCCTTGCTCGGCATGCTTTTCAAGTCAATCAAATTCTTGTAAGAAATGGGATACAATTGTTTATAATCATCTTGGTCCAATGGTCTCCCAAGAAGTATCTTGTACAAAGCAATGGGGAATTGCAAGTCCAATATAGTTGAGTTATAAATCGCCAAACCCAAAATAGCTCCAAAAAGATAATACATGTCTGGATTCTCGGCAGGGATTACGTTAAACCAAAGCAAATTTGAATCCTCCACATTCAGGAACATCCCCGACTGTGGGTGGAATATTTCTTTCGTCAATAGTAAAAACCATTCTTTCTTTAGTCCACCAGCATCCACACCTGGCTCATTGATAAACTGAACTCTTAGACTTTTTTTCAAGTTGTCTGGGTTCATCTTGATGTGTTGCAACGAATCCTGTACAATATGGTCTCTTCTTACCCGAATTCTGAAATAAACGTCAATCACCACCCTTTTGTCTAATGAATTAATAAAGGCCTCTTCCGCTTTTCTTTCCATCTGTCTTCTGGCTTCATACTCCAAAACCGAAATTTTGCTTCCTAGCGAGATCAAAACCGGGTATTGACAAAAATAAAACAATGCACCGTCGTATACACTTTTGTTTGCACTAGATCCATGGATATACTCAATCACTGCCCAAAAATCAGACTGTTGTGACTTACTCGCCAGATTCCTGGTTTTCTTGTTGCTTTGCCACGAATCAAAGTCCAACTTTATGTTAACATAGTCAACCAACGAATTGTAAAAGACCGAAACGGATATGGGGTCCTCTCGAAGTTTATTGGCTCGATATAGTAAAGCCAATAAAACCAATGCTGTTCTAATATGCCAATCGTTTCCATACTGATGTACTTTAACTTTTGTTTCTTTGCCATTCTTCTTGCCAATAGCCTTGAGTGGGAATGGGTTGGAAGAGAATTGCCCAGTTGGTAGAGACAACGGACATGGAGACAGCATATCCAGATTGGCTTCTATATGATTCTTTAAATGCAAACTTTGGAAGTATTCTGCTTCGCTGTTATCCAGATACCCTTCTTCTCCTGGTGGCGTGGTACTCAACTTAATCTGCGGATTATTTGCCAAATAAAAATACTTCTTCAATTGGAAAGTAATGTAAAGATTGATCAAATCAATTTTATTAATGAACTCCAGTTGTGGCAACTTGGAAAACCAGCTTGACATATATCCCAACACTTTTGAACGATCGATGCACGAAAATAAGCCTATGCATCGTTTCAATATGTCGTAACTCAACATCTTTATTTCGGGGACATCACTCATTAGTTTTAACCGTGGATCACTGACTACCAATGACCTTGACAAGATTGGAATTTCAAATATTATGAATAGCCACGCATATTCCAACGGGTTCGAGTCATCTTTGTAAACATTGATCCGTTTCAATTGTTCGCTTGCTCCTTTTAATGCCGAGTATAATGGTTTCTTTGTAGGTAGCTTTGTAAGTAAAGTTATGACATCTCTCACTCCTGTATAATATATATTGGAAGTAGAATGATGAGCCTTCTTACTGTTAGCCCTGAGTTTGAAGGAATTGTTAAGGATTTCATGGCTTTTAAAAGCATGGTATAGGTAATCGGACAATGGTTCGAATATTCCCTGCAACGGTTTTGCTTGTCCTCGGGTGGAGCTAGCAGTTTTAAAACATTCATCCGCCAAGGATTTCACATAGGTGTAGGATATCAACGGAACATCTAAGGAAGCCAGACTCTGCCGTTGTTGTTTGGAGACTTCCAAGATCATGGTCGTATGACATACCGAGCACCTGAACTTCTTGGCCTTATTGGGGAAGGTAAGTATCGTGCCACAACAATAGCACTTGCTAACATTTTGTGATTGGGAATTATTTGAAGCAGAGGATGATTCTGAGGAAACTGGTTTCGATTCATTGACAAATGGTACATATTCTATTGCATTGGGGGTTGCTGTTGATTGGTTTGATTTCAAACCTGGAGGCGAAGTTGCTGGGAGTTTAAGTAAACCTTTCAAATTCCAATTTGTTTTATTGTTGCCCCGTGGTTTTTCCCTGGCTGAAGTACTTTTGGGAGTTGGTTGCTGCATTTTGAATCAGTAGTCTAGTCGATCCCTGCTGTGACTTAAAACAAAAGAAAAACACCAAAAATTGTGAATTTCCTGGCGTTGTTAATTTTCGAAATATATGTTTTCGGATTCAGATGGCTCGGTTAAATAGTTTTCGATAAAGGTCTTGGTGCAATCAGAGCCGTTGACATATCATATAACTAAACCTCACAAGATAATAAACACAATTTGAAAAAAAAAAGAACCAAAACGCAACAAAAATCAAAATTCAAGGGAAGATGGAATTGAAAACGTAACAAAATAAAAAAAAAAATAACACTGCAGGTAAGGACTATTTGATTATGTATAAACTCCAATTCCTCCTCCCCCCTCCTTTCTCGGCCTATCAAGTGTACTGTGATGCGGTGTTAGGTCGACGGATTGGGAAAAGGGGTGGCTAAACTCAAGAAAATCCCCAAAACTATAATTTAAAAATAGATTATGCGCACAGACACACACACTACTACTACTACTACCATAGCAACAGTACCAAAAAAAAAAACGATCCTTCGCCTCGTCTCTCTTTAAAACTGGTTCCATCTCCAATTACGTGCAAAACCTAAACACACTGTTGACGCAACAATTAGAAATTGACTGAAATTGTGGCACTAAGTTCAATGGGTCCTTGACAACAAGCTCATTCAATATGCAAATGACTCTGATTTATTCTTGATGAAATCAGTGACTGAAGTCTCACCGAAGAAACTATTCTGTTGCTGCCTTTGGTTGTCTTGAATGGCCAACCCAGAGAAAACCCCCCTGTAATCAAACCAGACAAAGGGTGAAAAAAAAAAAAAAATAAAATAAAATAAAATCGAATATCGGAACAATTAACAACCGTGTCAAAGTGCACAAGGCATTGATACAGCACATATCGATCGAATAATGTTTGTACTATCAGATGTCTCGGCTGGGAGTTCGGTCAAGGGTTCTGCAGTGATTCGACCGAGTAATGAATTGCCATGTGTTGTGCTTCTTCTGGGAGCAAGGCATATATTGAATTTGTATAAGATCCAGACCAATAATTTAGAATTCTTACGGAACATCTCAATGGATACTAAAGTGATCTTATTCGTGGTAGTCAACATTGATGAACACGATGTAATAGTCTTTATGGATGAGGAGTTTCAGATTGGATTAATATTGATTGACAAGGACCTTGGGGTTACAATAAAGCATGCTATCAAACTTTCACCAAAGGGCCAAAAGAGAGAATCCGAATATCCTCCAAGTATTGTTCCAGAGAAGCAAAAGAACCCCGAGTTTATTGCATTTCATGTTTTCAATTCCACCATCCAGGTGTTACATTTCAAGAAAACGATAAAGATAGAGGAGATCATGTCGAAACAAAAGTCCAAGAAAAGAAAACGTGGTGATTTTGATATATGGTGGTCAGTTGAGTCAGTTCCGATAGGTAGAAATGACGTCAAACAAATTGTCAGCTTAGAGAAACCGGAAAAGACTTTGGCCATTCTTCACGAAGACATATCGTCTAATTTTTATGCGAGGTATTTGCAGATCGGGGGAGTTTCCAAACCTGCAACAATAATAAGACATTTTCCAGTATTCGAAGAGAAACCACATTTGCTTATCCCCATGTCAATTGGTGGACATATTGCCTTGACATCGTCGGCAATATTTTATTTTCCTGAGAAGAAGATTCAAAATTTGACCATATCTAAGGAAATTCAAGATATAAGAATTTCAGGAAAATTGAATCATGTATATTTCGTCAAGTCTTTGATCGGAAAAAATAGCAGCATTGACAAAGAGAATTATTCTTCGTTTGAAGTGGTGGATAATAAGAGAGTATTGGTGATTACAGAATCTGGGAAATCCTACATGATGTATATTGATATGGACGTATCCTCATCCAGTACTGTCATTATTAACCAGGTCACAATGATCAGTCTTGGATATGTCACCATCCCAAACGCAAACGGTTTGCATCATATTACAGGCAATGTATTCTTCTTAAGCTCGAGATCTTCTCGGTCCGTTTTGTTTCTGGTATTGCCGAAGCAGCCACATATTAAAATTAGGACATTCATCGGTGGAAGCTCACCAGTTTTGGATGTTGTATTGCATTCGAATGAGATGTATACCTGCCTGGGTGAATTCTTTGGAAGTGAGCTACGAAAATATAGCTCCAGGCTGGTCACACTTGAACTTCTCAAGACAAAAGAATTGGGTTACACACCGACCAAGGTGAACATTGTGGGAGACGTAGTTTTGATTCAGAAAGGATCGGGTGAAAGTAGTGTGCTAAATATATCGGATCTTAAACCAAGCAAGGGCGGACAAACATTATCGCATGACACATTAGTGTATGTGCAAGATTTTGATAATGGCAGAGACATCCAGATTACGAAGCTGACCATCGTTGCAACTGGATTAACACCAATTGAAGGTTCTTATATTTCGGCGAAGTACATTCCAGAGATAAATACAGTATTAGCTGTTGATGGTTCGCAAACAGTACATATAATAAGTCCGAATGGCCATTTGACATTTCAATCTGATGCTCCATTTGAAATTTCATCAATTGACGGAACCAAGACATTCAACGATGATTTTCTAATTCTTGTTTCAAGCTGGACCGAGGGTTTCGAGATTTGGCGGTGGGATGGCACAAAAAAAGTGCATCGAATACACAAGGGATTGACTAATGATGGCCACAGTATCGTGGACTCTGTAATAACACACAATAAGAGAACTGGTATTGTGTCGGTAATCGCACTGACAGTAGAACTGCTACAACAATTTCATTTTACTAGAGACGATGGAAAAACCCTCAAGCTAATCAATTGGCTAACCCTGGAGATCTTCGGATACCCATATTCGATCCGAAAACGAAACAACAATATAGCTGTTTTTAATGACAAGAATTTAATTTTGTTGAAGAGAGATATCCTCCTGGATTTTTACGTGTTGAGCTATTTCCCATCCGTGGGAATTTCTGATCTCGCGTTCATTCAAGATCATGCCATTGTCGTGATATACTCTAAGGGATCAATTGATAAGTTAAGAATCATAGCAGAGAAACTGTTGAAGTTGACTAGTCATCAAAGTATATTTTCAAAAGAAGCTTTTAGTTATACCTTTCAGATTAAGGGTACTAATTATTTAATTGGTATTGTTTTCAGAAAACGGGAAGGACTGAGGTTAACAAGTAAACTCCATTTGATTGACACCGTTTCATTCGAAACACTAGATATTTTTACTTTTGAAGAAGGAGTAGTAGCAGAAGATATTTCTGATATTCCTGTTGACTTTGCACTGCATTCTGGACTTGTAAATTCGTTTGTCTGTTTAACACGGCTGTTTTCAGAGGCACTTCAAATCTTTGGTATTCAAGAGAGGAAAATAATTAGATATGTCACAAGTCCCACTGGGGTCGACTTCGACGACATAAAGTTGAGCCATTTGTCAATCTTTGATGAAGACGAAGGAATATACTTATGCAGTGGCAGTCACATATTTCTAATGAAACTAAATCGCGATTTATCGTGGGAAGTGCTTGATAGTACATGTCAAAGTACCGCAAGCTTTGTTGCTTCACAAGCTGTTGTTTCCAAAGAAATTTACTTAATTGATATGGCCAATGGATTAAATAACCTTAAACTTGAATCAAAGGATCAAGATGAAGGTTTCGATATTCCTTTGCGATATGTAGATTTCGGTCTCGAGGAATATGGGGCATTCATCATGAGTTGCATGGCCGTGTATTCAAATTTTAATTATACTTATATTGTCATTGGTGCTTCCGACGGAAATGTGATAGTAATGCGGATGAGTGTTTCTGACCCCTTAGATAAAATGACCTTCAAATTTAATGTGGGAGACGACATTACTACCATGTCATCTTTGAAGAAGGAGAAATTGCTTGTGTCCCAAATTTGTGCTATTGGTACGCGTCTGGGCAGTGTGTACATCTTAAGTGACATTAAAGACGATGGTATTGGCATCAAGATGAATAAATGTTGGGAAGAATTAAAACCATATTCAAAGTTGTCCAATTTTTCATCATTGGATTTTTTGGAATACTCCAAGGATAACATATTAGAAAGAGAAGGAACTGAGTGTGATGAGATAGTTGATGGTAGAGCAATTGTGAAAGTTTTAAATGAATTGGTGATGAACCCCAAGGGACTTCTGCCGTCGTATACCAATTTATTAGCCAACAAACACATATTGCAAAAATTATACATAGAAACCAATTTGTAGAGCGTTTTGTTCATACACGACTCATTGTATTTATTTTTTTTTTTTTTTTTTTCTGTACTGTTTTGAACCAGTATCAAAGATTTTGTTTACATAGTGAGTTTCCAGAACTGGACCCCCCATTGAAACAACAAAGATCAATACAAAAGAGAATGCCGGAATTGGAGAGAAAGTTTGATGATATTGAGATGTTTCAACTTCCAGATGAGGATGATATTGATGATAGCGAAGAAGTCAGCAATGATATTTCAGTCTCTTCTGAAACTGAAGGGATCTCAGATTCGCAAGATTCTTCCAAAAGCCATACCGAGATCCAATCAAGTCCGTTAGGAATTTTCAAATCGGACAAGGGATACATTGATTTATCTGAATGGTTGGATTCAAACGAACCATTGAATTTTAAATTTGACAAAGACCACTACAAGAAAACAATAGACATTGTCGACTCCTTCGACCAAAAATATATTGAGCACTTGAATGCCATGTACAAGACTATTGAAAAACTCACCACCGATGATATCACCAGACTAGATTTAGAAGAAGATGATTCACCAATTGGTTTAATCACAAATGAAACAGGCTATCGTGCAAGCCAAGCTTACAAATTCAAGAAAATTGATGAATCATTTCAGAGCATTATTGAGAATTTGGATGAATTGATTCAGGCTGCTCCAGAAGACAAGAGAGAAACCAACGAATTTCAAAACTTACAACATACATTGTATGTATTGCAATGTCTCCAGGCAAATACATTCTATTTTGATTTGGCACGCAAACCGGAATTAATTCTTCAATGGGTCAACACGTTTGACCCAAAACCAGATAGCGATTTGCTTAACGATGTTATGGTTAACACACCACAACCTTATTTGCACCCCCAATTTTGGAATACCTGTTTGAGTCAACTAATTGTGAGAGGTTTGTTTACCCAAACTCATGAAGTCATTACTCATTCAAGTTACCAGGAATTGCAAGAACTATGTCCGGCTTTGTATTCGATTATATCTGATTTGGATACTTTATTGTCAGACTATGTGACCTTGGTATCCAAGGGTCAATTCACACAATGGAAATTACTTGCCTGTGAGTTTAGAGACTCATTGTCAGGGGGTCAGAACGAAGCAATTATCGAGCCAAAACACAAAATAATTGTTAATCAGATTTACGATTTGGCATGTATTATGACTGGCCTTCCTAAAACCATTTCGGGTTATTGTGATACGTGGTATGAAATGTATTTGGCGTTGTCCTTATATCAAATCAGAGATGACGGAGAAGTTTACGAAGATTACTTCCAAACAGCCACAGCGGAACATCCACCACTGGTCACACTCGGTGAAGATGCAGAAAATTTCGATGAATTGAGTGAATCTTGCTTTATTAATATTATGGAAAAGAACTATTTGAAAGCTTTGGAAACTTTACATGAATTGGATCCACCAACAGCAGCATACGTATCGGAATTATTGGAGTTGAAATTGGAGTTACGAAATTATTACTTTGATACTACCATACGTTCCGACACAAGTTTCCATGACTTGCTTAATAGGAGAACCATTTCAGAATATTTCCTTACCCTACATGCGTTTGATTGTTTGAATGTTCATGACTTGGTTCCAGTTGGTACTGGGCTTTTGTTGAATGATGTTGTTTATACATCATCAAATTCCAGCAGCATTAACAGGAAAGTTATTGCCAATTTATTACCTCATTATTATTGCAAAACTAATGATGACCTTGAATGGGCTCTTACTATATGTGCCAATTTGAATTTGGTTTCAACTGCTAGAGAATTGTATTATCAAGCTGGTGTAAAGTCTCTAGAAGATGGTTACAACTACGAAGCTTTAAATAATTTTGTGAACTGTTATGATCCAACTTTATTAAGTGGAGAGAATCACAGCGAAGGTATGAAGAAAGTGCATTATATTGTCTGGGATATGATATTCGCCGATAGTCTTGTCAATAGCAGACCAGTGCATGATGAGTTAATCAATAACATAGTTGACAAAAAGGTTGAACCAAATTTCAAAATCCATCCTGTTATCCAACAATGTCTTTCCCCCTATGCTGTGTTGATAGAATTTTTTGATTCATTGTCAAATAAAAGTATCCAGGTTTCTACCAAGATGTCGAAATTGATCCATTTGTTACAATTCAATTATTTGCCAAAGAAATTTGCTCCGCTTTTACTTGCTCAATTCTTACCATTCCTTCTGGACCGTGAGATCAAATTACAAATACCTGAATTGGTAGTCATTATTGAGTTAATTGACTCTTTTGAAACCGACTGTGATGACGAAGAGTTAACCGAAGCTTCCAAGTTGTATTCATATTCCCTAAGCAAAGTAAGCGAAGATGATCTCAGTGAAAATGACTGGAGAAAAGTTATAACCAAAGATAAATTGCCAAAAGATGTGGCGCAGATGATCAATCTTTTGAGGAACAAAATAACAGCAAAAATAGGAAAAGCATTTATAGAGTAGAGAAGAACTAGTGATATTTAGACAATAGCTCATTAATGTTGAAGCAAAAAAAAAAAAGTATATATGTATATCGTAGTTAATTTTTTTTTTGTATAAATTCGACAGATTATAAAACAACAGTGTAAAACATCTTTTTTGAGTGACTTTCTCCACGTACTACGCCACTTTTATCTCTCCTACTTTTTTTTATGTATGTTTGATGTAAATGAAAAGAAAATGTGTGACGTGCCAGCTTAACAGGTAACATCTTGAGAAGCTCTAGAGTTCAACAACAAGGCAACAATCAAACCATACAAACCTAAAACTTCGGCGAAAATCAAAATCAAAATCATACCGACGAATAATCTTGGTTGTTGGGCTGTACCTCTAACACCGGCGTCACCAACAATACCAATGGCAAAACCAGCAGCCAAACCAGACAAACCAACAGATAAACCAGCACCTAATTGAATGAAACCGGTGTATAAAGCTTGCTTTTGACTTAAGGAATCAGAAACCAAGACGGAGACAACCAAACCATAAATAGCAATAATACCAGCCATAACAACTGGAACAACGTTTTTCACTAATAAATCTGGTCTGGTGACGGAAGTGGCACAAATACCAACACCTGATTTAGCAGTACCGTAAGAGGCACCGAAACATGTGAAGACAATGGCTGCAGCACAACCAATAGAACCAAAGAATGGAGCATAAACTGGACTGTAATTACGTGTTAGTAAAGATGGGCAAATATAAACTTGAAATATTTGGAAGATGAAGAAGAACAAAAAAAAAAAAATGTGCCAAAAATTAAATTAAAATATCGCAATCCATTTGACATAACCAGTGAGGCTGTTCAGTTCAATTCGATATCATGAATGGTATATCTGTCGGAATGACTCAGTATTGAAATGGATGCATTGATGGATTTGTTGGCGGATGTGGTTTGATTTGATTAGTTGTCAGTTACAATTATTGCCCACGGTACCGGAATGATCACGAGGGTGCTATCATCTTTTTTTCTTTTTCTTCTCCTTCTTCCATGTATCAATTGGCAAATTTACATACCATAAATCAGACATTGTAGTTAATTGATATGATAGATAGTTGAACTAATATGCAGTAATTTGATGCTATTAAATGGGGGTAGTTAACCTTCAAAAAATACGTAAAGTTGCAGTTGTTGATAATGAAAAAGATTAAAATTGGACAAACTTTTTGTTTGGAAGAATTTTTTCCCTCTCACTTGCGTTCACTGGGTGTTACAGCTAATCTAGGCTAATTAACATATTTGCACGACTTCAAATACAAATATCGTATTGTTTAATAATGTCGTAGTTAATGTCGTATCAACAGATCCAGTTTTTCTTTCGTCTACTCTTTCTACTGCGTCTCATCGCACATAACAACTCGAGCATTGAAATTTTTTTTTCCTCTTTTGCCCTTTTCTTCTCTTCTTCTTCTTTTCCCATTAAGTACAAACTACTTGTTACTGGCGAGCTTTAAAGTATAATTGCAAGGAGCCTTACTATTTCAAATCACCAATATCGTTATGTCTGCCCCAAACCCAAAAGCTTTCCCATTAGCCGACTCTGCTTTGACTCAACAAATCTTGGATGTTGCTCAACAAGCTCAAAACTTGAGACAATTGAAGAAAGGTGCCAATGAAGCCACCAAGACCTTGAACAGAGGTATTTCCGAATTCATCATCATGGCTGCTGATACCGAGCCAATCGAAATTTTGTTGCACTTGCCATTGTTGTGTGAAGATAAAAACGTCCCATACGTCTTTGTTCCTTCCAAGGCTGCTTTAGGTAGAGCTTGTGGTGTCTCCAGACCAGTTATTGCTGCTTCTGTCACCACTAACGAAGCTTCTTCTATCAAGAACCAAATCTACGGTATCAAGGACAAGATTGAAACTTTATTGATCTAGATGTTTTTTTTTTAAAAAGAAAAAAAAAAATAAAAAACTAGATATACAGAGTAAGAGTGCCCTTTTTATGTGTTATTGTAGCTATTAATGAATATTATATCTTAATTAATACCTAAATTATGATCTGTAGAGAAATATTATGCTCCTGCTTTGCAAGTCAAAACAGGGTATCACCAACGGAGCATCTCTCATCGCCAGTACCCTTTTTTTTTTTTCAACCTTTTTTTTTTTTTTTTTTTTTTTTTTTTTTTTTATACTAGTGATCTTCTTGATAGCCCTTCAGACAACAGACAACAGCCAACACTAGCAATGTCAAATTTGGACACGGCAGAAGGAGTCACTAAATTCTTGAGGTCCAAAGATGCATCTATTGCTGACATTGTTTCCACCGCAAATACACTACTAGATGGGTCTTTTGATATATATTTACCTGGCAAGAAATTATTTGTTTTAAACTTATTGTGTGATAGATTGAATGATAAATCAAATGGCAAGTTTGGAAAATGGAAATTTGATTTGAGCGTATGGAAGTTGTTGATTAAAACGTGGAATGAGATGTCTCATGATAAGGTAGAGAGAGAAAGGTCAATACGAAAGTTGAAAATTCTTGAAGTTGCAGTTATCCTTCTCAATCAAAGTCATGACAATGATGTGTTAACGGGTTTATTTGAATTCATTGAAATCTTACGCGATGAGTCGTACATAGAGACGGATGAAAATTTGGCCATTCAATTATTAAAGAGTGTTATAGACCATGAGGAACTTCCTATAGATCAAGAAAAGGTACTTGGATGGATTACATTAGTACGAGACATCTACACTAGGGTAACACTGAAACTAACACTTGAGGGTTCAAAAAAATTGTACAACAAGTTCTTCGAAGAATGTTGTATTTCAATAATTAAGTTCTTACTCACGTCAAGTCAAAACTTCTCATTTCCAATTGTTGAGAAATTATTGGTCAATGGCATTTTCAACGAAGATTCAATTCAGTATTTCCAGTCCAATTTGGATAGAATGCTCAAGAAACAGGAAATTGACTCAGAGATCTTATGTTATTTATACCAGTTGACAGTCAGCGAATTGGCATCAAAACACATGGAAATATGTGAAGCAGCTTACTCCCTGATATCATCCAAGAACCCTGGTTTATCAGAAAAGTTGTTGTCCATGTTGGCAGGTTCTAATAAAACCATCTCACATGATTTTATTGAGTCTATTTACAAGACTGAAATTGGAGCGAAGAACTTTAGGGACTTGAATTGGGCTATGGTAAAATATATCTTTGAAATAGATAGTGAGTTAGCTACTAAAAAATCAGGTTTCCTATTTAAAACATACCAATCTAGTTTTGAACTTGACGGACAAGTATTACCTGTTGGTAAGGTTATTGTTGATGGGTTTTTAAAGAATCGTGAATTGCCAGAATTCTTCATCAAAGTATGGCCGCGTGCAATTCAAAGAGATGAGCTCTGGGAAGGGGATGAGTTTATTGACAAAGTCGCGGAAACTGTGAAGTCATTTTCTGGGAAACAGTTAATAAATGTAATTGAAACTTCATATACCTTGGGATTGTCTTGCCATCGAGCAATTTTTACAGCAATCACCAAGGGTCTCACTTCATCCTCGCCGAAACTTGTTGAGGCAGTCAAGGCAACATTGCTAAATCAAAATGAGTATTTTAACTCGAAGGAAAATTTCTGGGCTATCCGTTATTACTTACTCTGCTCGTATGGCAAAGAGTTTATTATTCCTGAGAAAATACTTACTCCCGATATCGATCTATACTATCACTTTACGGTTTTCAGATTATTAGAATTACAAGTCATAACTGAGTATCCAAAATCCACAAAAGAGTATTTCATGGCCACGATTAAGGATTACTTAGGTTCGCTTGCTAAAATTTTCAAAAGATGGTTGGTTGTTTTCAACAATTTCTTTGACTCAGAAACTTTGTCAAAGTTATTAGAAATCGCCAATGAGCAAATAAATTACAATGATGTGTTTTTCGAGCAAACAAAATTAACCACTGCATTAATCAAGTTTATCATTGATGATGTTCCAAGAAGACTGTCAATAATACAGAAAATTCCTATTGCGTGTTTTAATAAATCTCAAAAGAAGAAAATCTTAAACAGTTTGTTGGACATAGCCATTGAAATGATTGATAAAGATGTTCTTGAAAATATCAAGTACATGCTTGTTCAACCAAGTCTTCTGTCTCTGTTGGAAACTGACAGTGGCAATCTATTGAAATTGTTGGCTGTATCCAACAAGGGGACGAAGAAAGATGCTCAAGAAATAGTTGCAACAGTTTGGAAACGCAACATACAGCAAATCAAGAGAGAGGACATTAGGGAGTATGTTTTGCAGACGCTTAATCAATTGAACAAATATCTTTCTTCCAAACTGACCAAAATTGTTCTGCCTGAAACTGAACTTGCATTGATAATTCTTTCCGATTCAAAAGAAGAAGCACTCCCTGAAGACATTTTATTATTGAACGTTGAATTGAAAAATACTTTCACGAAATATTGTATTCAAAAATTGAACAAAGACAATAACGCTGGCAGTGACATCTCCACTATCAATTGGATTATTAAAGCTCTCGTTGTGTGTTCGTCAGAGACTTTCACATATAATGACGTCGAAGGGTTTTTAAAAGTTCTTGACCAAAAAGTCATTGATGACAAGAGTGTGCAATCGACAATGTTTCAATTAATTTGCCAAACCATTCCAGTTGATTATAAAGGTTCAGTCTATGTCTTGGGATTATTCATTGCCTTGGATTCTCAACGAAATAATGAATTATACGGTTACTTATCCAGGTTTCTTAAAAAAGCGGCAACAGTCCCAGAATTATTTGCAAAGGTATATCTGTACTTTGCTGAATCAATTAGAAATGGTATCCCTACTGAATTCTCGTTCGGCTTTGTTCAAATTGCATGTTCATTTTTGAATTCCATTACCAAAAATATTCATGGGGATGTTTTCAATGCTATAGCCTTTTCATTCTTCATTAACACTCTAAATTCAACTGACGATCAAGATGTCATTTTGTTGATCTTGTCCAACATAAGAGATTTATTGACTGGTAAGTCATGGATATTTAACCAGTATCTTTTGGAAACCACGTTTGTTATAATCAATACCGTTGTTCAAAGGCTTGGTGGTTTAAAGAACCAAGAAGATGTTTACATATTGTTGTCGCAAGTCATGTCTCACATATTATTGTATCATAGATTTAAGATAGCGACGAGACATCACCTTATATTGAATGTTATTTCGTCCTTATTAGAACCATTGGCAAATTCCAACACCATAACCACACAGTTGTCAACTAGTGCAAATGCAGGTGCTGCGTTTGCAAGATTGATTAGTAATTTATGTGAACCTATGGAAAGAGTGGGTGATAAAATGAATCATTTAACTACCTCAGCAAACTATTTCAAAAAGGTTTTGAGAAAGCATTTGCCAGTTTTATTGAGCAATTATATTCATTTCAGTTTGAAGTATACCTTTAGTCGTACTGTCAATGATGCAATCCTTTTGGGTATTTACAGCATATTTGACGTTTTGTCCCAAGCTGAAATGAGAATCGTTAATGCATCGTTGGATTATGGTGGTAGGTCATTGTACAAAACATTATACAATGATTACAAAGATCATGGTAAATGGAAGGATAATTAGTACAATGACGTATGTATTTTTTTTAAAAAAACCTATATATGTCTATAGATACCGACTGGCATCATTGTGTAATATCTTACCTAAATTTTTACGCGTTGAAGTTGCTATGAGGTTCATGAATTCCCATATTTTTGCATCGAGCGCATCGTATTTTGCTTGTTTCGTAGGGTCTTGGTCATGTTCGTGTGAGGTGTACTCGTATCGTAAAACATCCTTTCTTGTAATGATCCCGACCAAATGTCTGTCTTTCTCTACTAAAATGTACCGAGCTCCCACCTTGGCAAATATGTCCAACACATATTCCAACGAGGTCTCTATGTTAATGGTTAATGGTGATTTATTAACCACTCTGCTAAAGTCGACTTTGTCTACTTCACCGCTTTCCTTGTCATTAAAATTGCATAGCACATCATCATTAACGTTCTCTTGATTTTTCAAAATGTATTCCAAATCATAGCGCGTAATATAACCATAAACCTTTGTATTTATCCCAGATTTAATAATAGGGAAACCTCTGAAATTAGTTTTGCTTAAAGTGGTGCGCAACTGTTTCAACGAAATAGCATCATTTATATCGCTTGAAAACGAAACAATAACATTCGACATAGCACTCTCAACAGTTGTTCCAAAAGAGAATACTTCTTTAGTTTCAATCAAAGGTAATCCATTGAAATTGATCATTTGGTCTGCAATGCCTCCTTTGCCCCATTTATCGTTTATACTTTTGGTTATTGCAACAACAATCATAGTTGGGATAATGTAACGAATGGCTCCTGTCAACTCAAACATGATAACCACAACAGTGACAGTCAAATCAGTAATACCACACAATCCGGCAGCTGCTCCCAAAAAGGCATAGGTTCCAGGGATGATACATTTCCCCTCTTTTGGACAGTTTTGAAACAATGCGGAATCCTTATGACTTTGGTAAAACAAATCCACCAAAATACCTAAAGCTCTTCCGAAAGTGGCCCCTGTTGCCATTGAGGGCACAAATATACCAGCAGGAACTTTGCATCCATATGTTATTATAGTCAACAACATTCTGGCCACCGTGGCAAATAACAATGACACAATCAAACCAGTTTTCTTGTTGCTCGGGTCACAAATTGCATGGCTGAAATTCTTGTCACATTCGTGAAACAATATTTCCATAGTTTCTGTCATATCCAAACGCAAGAATTCGTTAAAGTATGAAAAACTTGCTGTAAACAACGTCAATAGCAAGACTTCTCGAACTGCATAATTAGACAAGTATTTCTTTCTAAATGCAACAACACGGATGTTAAACTTGGATACAACAATACCGTACACGCCACCAAAAATTCCCAATAATATATATATCGGGATTTCAAAATAATGCCAATTGGTGTCATATGTGACTTCGAAAAGAACCAATTGTCCAGTTCTAAATGGGTTGATGGCAGCTAAAGTAGTCACCGCAATCAAGGCACAAAAATATGATTTCCAAATCGTGTTGAGTTGGAAAACAGATGACATTTCTTCAACTGAAAACAATACTCCTCCCATCGGAGATCCAAATGCAACTGCAACCCCAGCAGCGGATGTTGCTGTCAAAAATTCCCTTCCTCTCAGGGCACTTTTCTTATATTTGGTGATTAACTTTGCTATTGAATTTCCAACACAAACAGCATAATGCACACTTGGGCCCTCTTTTCCCACACTCAATCCAGAAGCAATTGCTAGCGGTAATCCCAAACTTTTAATGAACAATGTTGGCCATCCTAAAAATCCATCCATGACAAATCCAGAAATAATACACTTGATTTCAGAAATACCTGAGCCGGCTGCCGAGGGGGCGTAGAATTTGACTAACTTGGCTGCCAGATAAGCAAATAATAACGATATTAGAACATAAACAATGTAATTGAAAAATACTAGTGGGGTCCATTCCACCCAGTTCGGGCATTGATCACTCTCTTCTTCCCAACAACAGAATGCCTCACTTAGGTAGAAATGTGTCTTACAATGACCACTCCTGATATTCGACAAGAACGATGTGATGATGTTAAGTGACCCTGCGATTAGACCAATCGCGCACCCCATGACCCCCAACACTACCCAATTTTGGGTTTGTGAGATCACTTTATCCAACATGTTGTTCCCTCGTGACGTTATGTGTTTGACTTTCAAGAGCCGTTGTTTCTGGGCATCCAATTCGTCTTCGACCCAGTCGATGGTTCTGAAATCGTTGAATCGCTGAACCTCTCTGATGTTCTCTTGGTTAATCCAGGAGCCCGTGGATTTACTTCTCACCGATTCCGTAAAAATTGTGGTATTTGTTTCTCCGTCATCTTCGAACGATTGATCTACTGGAGAGTAGGTAGCCATGTTAGTGTGTTGTGCTGTCGATAGTACGGAGAGCCAAATTAGGTAAATGAAAAAGAAGAACAAGAAAAAAAAAAAAATAAAAAAATAGAACAAAATCGCGATCGCCTGCCAAATCTCTATAATGATTTTTATATTGTACAATTTACAAATTACTATTCTGAATACTTAAGCATGTTGTCATGCAATTGTTTAACAAAGCCGTCAAAATTATCCCATTGACAGTCATCAAATGAGTAATCATAGAAACTCCAAACAAAGTTCATCCCACCTAGAGGAGTACTGATGACACTCAAAACAAACTCGGAGGCATAGGGTGCCAAATCTTGTGCAAATACCATATTCTGAATGATCCAGCTCTTGGTTTCATTGACATTGTATTCGGGAACGTTGATGAGCCCCAAGTTGGAAATTTTCACGGCATCCGCCTTGGGCTTGCCAAATTGAACATCAAAAAACGCATCATTGGTGGGGTGCAACATGTCTGCCTTATCTCTCCATGTCTTCATAGGATTCATGGCCCTTTTGTTTTTGGTGTCTTTGACCAAGTCTGCATTGAGCCTTTCGACCAATTCCCAAGAAAACTCTTTTAATGGTGGAAGGTGCTGAACGAACCCCATGTGTGCTGGAGATCCGAGGATCTTGTAGTTTGGCTGTGACAAAATTTTCTTGTAACCAGGTTTAGCCAAATCGGGGGAATAGTGTCGTCTCAAAGTCATGGCTGTCCTATGAGTCGTGTGATGCTTATCGCCAAATAGTGGTTGCAAAGTAAAAGCATGAACCACTTCAATGTACGACGTTAAGGCAACCTTGTGTTCCTTACACTTTTTCAAAACGCTTTTGGCCTCGGCAGGCGTGAAATTTATTAACTTGCAAGCAACTTCGTGAGTGTCCACAGTGTTAAATCTACCTGGCCATCTTTCAGGATATTCGGGAGGAATAGGATGGAAGTTTGGATCGCCGTAAGTGTGATCTAAATCGATGTCTTCAAGAAATGGTTCAATTGGTGGCGGAAGCAGATTCTTGATAAATTGACGATCTTTTTGAAAATTGAAAATTTCGGCATCCATATCAAAATTCCCCGGAAGTTGGCCAAACTCATTAGTAAATTCCAGCTCGTTAGTCGATTCTACTTGCGCGAGGTTTTCCAACAATATTTCATGAAAGTAGTTAGCCACCAACCCATCAGCAATGGTGTGTTCGAAACTGGCAGTCAAGTTATGTTCACCTACCAAAGTCAACTGAAACAATGGGGTATTTTGGTATAACTGGAAAGTGATCTTGTTGCAGTGCTTAAGATATGTCTCGTTGACCACCCCATTGGTAAACCATTCTTTTCTTTCGGGTTCGAGGATCAAGATATCTTGCAACTTAATTGAGTCAACAGGAATGAACGCATACTGGTTAATCGATTCGTCTAGGTTGACATTGCAGGCAAGCATATGGTACTCCAACAATGTCTTCCTCAACGCTTTGAAAAGTAATGGTAGATCCTTTTTCAAGTTGTTATTGTATGTAGCTGTAACTTGGAAACTCCCAAAATTTTTGGATGCAGTTCGGGATCTGAAGAAATGTTCCGAAACACTCAAAGGTCTTGAAATTACAATTGGTTCGTCTGTAGTCATCGGAAGCTGGCTGCCAAAGGAAATTGAAAGAAGAAAATATATACAAGTTTCACAGATCGAACGAAGTTAGCGGAATTTTATAATCAAATTTATCTACAAGATCTAGTTTGTTTGTAAATGAGTCAAAAAAAAAATTTCAGATTCCGGTAAAATTCACTACTTTCGGGGCCATTTTTGTAGGCGGATTATCGTCCGTATCTCCGTTACTTTTTGTGTCAGCCATTGGTATTCCGCTCTGATTACTCATTTTGTAGCACAAATACGGGTACCTTTTCCCGCAAGTAAAGCATATGGCAATTTCATTAGACCGATAGTTTCCTATTGTGTGTCTCCTATTTCTCCGATCCGCTAGTCTCGCTTGCGTGCTATTTAACGGACCGAGTGCTGATAGAAATATGATACAGAATTGGACCACGTCTTGGAATTTGATATACCAGTTAGAATGATTTGCAGAGAGGAGTGGTTTCTGTTTCCAATTCATAGTTAGTGAATCTGTAATACACTTACATCAAATAGTAGAGTTTTGTAATCAAGATACAGCTCGAACAGTTTGTACAACCTACCGGGCTCATATGTATTTTTTTTTGTGGGGTTCAAGCTTTTGTCCCAGAATGTTAGTTACGAGATAATGTGTGTGTATTGTTTATTTCTTAGGGAGTAAAACGTCCTTGAAATAATGTCCCACAGCTCTTTCATGTTGTTCATTTGTTATTATCGGAAGACAACTGTATTCGAAATATTACGGGTCATGTAGTGCTCTTGTTGCTGCTCCGCCCGCATGGATTGACGCATCTGAAATTCTGATGTGAAGTAGTGCAATGTTCAGAGTGGCGATAACACTAAAAAATAGTAGATCATTGTATCTTTTTTTTTATTTATTCCCCAAATTTTTTCTAACTTTGTACTATTCTACCAACGGCAAATATGTTTATGATACCAGTGTCAGTCAAGGTTGCCCTTGGGGTCGGTGCAGTATTGGGTGCTACCGTAGCTGCAATAAATAACAAAGAAGTCATCTATACCACCGCCGAAAACTTGTTTAACAAAGGTGCAGAATACTGTCGTAACAAATTAGAAGAAGCTAAAATAGCCAACCAAACCCATTTTGCTGACAATTACCAGGACGACGAATTGAAAAGTGTTGGTAGATCAACTGGATCCAATTTGAGAAATGAAAGTGATTATGAAGAAGTAAGTACTCCAGATACTACTGATTTCTCAGAAATTGAGACTGATTACCTTGACGATGAAGAAGAAGAAGACAGTGGAGACGAAAAGCCAGACACAGTTAGTCTAGACTAGAACATTATGATATTATATTTGTGGGATTATAAGTGAATACAAAAGATTATTTCACGTTTCCAAACTCTATTTATGGTGGTGAACATAAAAGTATGATCTCTATGCACTACAAGTGCTCAATATTCAACACATTCTCTCCCTGTTTCAATTAATACTGATATGACGTAGACGAGTCTGAACAGTTCATGGTCAAAACTATCATGTTAGTAGGACGTCGTCCAGGTATCAATTTACACATTGAAGAGTTTTACTACGAAAACCCTGTATGAAAAGACAAGGTATTTTTGTTTTACATCCTAGAGTATTACAGTGGCCACTTCACATTCACTCCTTTAAATTAGTTATCATTTAAATACATGTTAGGCATTTATACTAGTTGAACTAGTCCTCAAAAAAATTAACTCTTAGACTCATGCTCTATTATCCTTCTACTCTGCAACGACAACCAGCTGTAGCATTCAGACTGGTTATGCCCAACTATATTACTAACTTATTACTGCAAGGACTATTACTAGCACAAAAATACAAAGTGCCACAAGTAGAATACAAGACCATTTGCCCCTCTTTTTCTGGTATTCATTAGCTTTTGTTAATTCACTAGAAGCCTGTTGCGTGTTCCCATGCAACTGCAACACATTGTCTTCTATGGTACTTAATTGTTCTCCTTGCTGATGCACTAGTTGGCTCAAGTCCTTGAATATTGAGTTGACTTCCATGATACCTTCCGTCACTTGTTCAATTTCTCGATTTCTCTCCTCTGTCAATAATAAATGGTACTGTAGCTCGGTTTGGTCGATTATATCTTGATCCAACTGTGTTTGTTCTTGAATTCCACTTTTACTAGGACTTTCCTCGGTTGAGTTTGTTGGTTGCTCGAATCCTTGCTGCGGCACAATAGAGCGACTAACAACTGGCGTGTTTCTTTTCTTTTCTTGGTAAATTCGAACTGATCTATTAAACGCTAAATCCAACTCTTTATACTGTCCAGACAATCTTTCTTCAATAACCATGTGCCTATTTGATACTTGGACATTGGACTTTGACTTTGACTTCGACCGGCTCTGTTGGTGGATTAATGTCGACAAGTTCCTAATCAATTGCAGTATAGCCGTGTCCATGTTGGATATTTTATCAATCAATAAATCCACTCCATCTCTCAATTCAATCGTATCCCTTTTGGTCCCGATTTGTTTGCGTTGTGTATCAAACTGCGATATTAAGTTCCCAAAAACCAGTAACTGGTCGGATGTTTTATTGATTATCACGTCTAATTCATCGGGTGACGTGTAATTAGTATTGGAGTTATCTTTCAAAAGTGGTTCTCTTTGAGCCTCCAAATCTATGTTCGCAAACGACATGGAGTATTGTTCCAAATTAATATGCGGGCAGTAATGGCTGGTGACAAATTTAATCGTTTAACTTTGTTTAATTTAATTTATTTTATTTTTTTTTTTTTTTTGAATTGTATTTCTGGTTGATGTCGTGCGTCAAAATGATGCGGCTCACAATTACTCTTTTTGGTTTCGTTGTTGCAACTGAAACAATTTAAGGAAGTTTTCAGGTTTTGTTTTCATGTTACGGTTCTGTCATCTCACAATGCATCACAACGCACTTCGCAAAGGGAAACTTCTAAGATTGTTTGTCAATCAACTTTAAAGTTATGGAGTTGCAAATTTAAGTAACAATAACGTCCCGCTTACCATCAGTCTCTCATATTAAGGATATTGTAGTATAAAGCAGTGATGGGAAGACTTACGATATGTTCCACTACAGATCTTTTCTTTCCAAGACAAAAGGTTCTGCATCAGAATGAAATTTACAACCGTTTTAGGAATATTAGGATCAATCTCATTAGGAATTGCAGCTGCAAACAAAGATGGCCAAGCTACTGGTGGTGATTTGTCCACACCTGATTCCAAGGAGTTTGAAGCTTTGATCAAAGACTTACAAGAGTACAATGCTCAAAACTTTGTTCCAGGGTATGGCTCCTCCAGCTGGAACCATGAATCTTCCGATTTGAGTAAAAGATCAGCTTTGCCTATTTTGGACTCAGTCTTTGTCGTTCTTAAAAATAGCGACTTATGCTATACAATGATTGACGATGTGTTGTTGCAGCCACCATTACTCGATCTTGTATTGAACACCACGATCTGGGTTATTGACGCTCAATTAGTGAATCTTACAAATGTATTTATTGCTTTAGATAAGTCAGATTTGTTGTTGGACACCCTAGTTCTTTGTTTACAAGATCCCCTTGTTTTGCCTGGGTTGATAACGATTACGAAAGACATTATCAAAGAGAGTGGATTTAAGTTATTCAGTTTGTCCGACAAAAAGAAAGAATACCAAGAAGCTAGTGATGCCAAAAAAGAGAGTTTCCAGTACACGAAACGGGACAATGTTGTTACGAATGTTTTGTTGACTTCGTTGGATGACTCTGGCTTGGGTGCATCCTTAGTGGTTCATATTTTAACAACACCACAATTGTGTCCAGCCGCTGCCCATATCATGTACAGGCTAATCACCGTCAAAGCTCTGACTTTGAATCTTATGTATGATGCATTGAAGAGATCCAATTTGATTTGGAATTTGTTGAGAAAAATCCTATGTGATCCCCAAGTTTTGTTGAAATTTGGCACAATCATTGTTGAAAAAGTTTCCCTGGGTACAATATCCACTACTATCGTAGAATACTTCTATTAGGAAAGATCCTACTTATCTATCAGGTTATATTTGCTATGTGTCATGCAAGTTCTTCCTATACGTAAGACTAGTCTTATTCAATGAATATGTTTTCGTTTCTAACAATAAACTTGATTCTAATAGTAATACCTTTTGCAAGTGCATTAAAAACGCGTCCCGTTCCCTCAAAGAAAAACACGTCCCTGGTTTTGTGTACCTGTGGAAATTTTTTTGTTCCCTTATGTCTGTATGTTATTTTTTTTTTCTTGCCAATCACCGTCTACGCCAAACCCATTATTTTTTTTTTTTTTTTAAAAACAAACAGTATTTCTTTCCCTATTACTTGACTCCATCACGAACAAACAATCGATCATGCTGTCCAGAGCAGTTAGACGTGAAAAGCTAAAACAACTCATGGAAGCCAGGAAAACTGGTAAAAATGTCAATGTAGTTGATTCAGATGGTGATGATTACAACGAAATTTATGACGAAGTTGATGAAGAAACATACAGAGTACACAAACGGAACCAGTTGATGAACGATGACTTTATTGTCGACGATAATGGAGAGGGATATGTTGACACTGGGGCTGATGAATGGGATGATGCTTCCAGACCTAACTATTACTCCGATGAAGAAGTGGGACCAAAGAAAAGACGGAAAAAGGATGAAAATGCAGTCAAAGTACCTAAAACATCTCAAATCAGAAACTTCTTCAAGCCAGCTAATGGCAATTCTGACGCCAACAAGAAGTTGGAAACTAACATTGATGATATTCTTGATGATTTTAATGACGACACGCCAAAGAAAAGAAATATTCCCAAGGCATTTGTCCATTCTAACAACAAAGATTCCTCTAATAACAAAAAGAAGGTTAAGACTGGGTTCAATTTTTCTACTTCAACAAACAAATTTGATAAAAGAAGCTCGAAAGTAGACGCTTTTAATGATTCATCAGACTACACTATGGATTTTGATATTGTTGAAAATCAACCTTCTTCTCCTGTTAAAGTCAAAGCTGAACTAACTCCAGAAACTGAACTTGAAATCGAGAAAGAAAATATTCATCCGGAACCAAAGAAAGTGGTTCCAGAAAAGGAAAAGGAAGAACCAAAACCAGAATTACAGCCAGATGACGAAATCGAAGATGATTCTGACGAGGATATAATCATTTCAAGAAGACCAAGAGCAGTCGCTGCCAAAAGGAACAATTCAACAGCAACAGTTTCAGCTGTCAAGGCAAATGAGTTACCTACAACAGCTACTGCCAAACCACTATATGCTAAATTTGCAAATCACACCGAAAGAGTTGACCAAAATACAATTTTGGATGCTTCTGATTCGTTTAAGATGTTCTGGCTTGACTATTCAGAGCAAGACAGTGCATTGTTGTTGTTTGGCAAAATCTTAACCAAAGACGGGAAATTAGTATCAGGGGTTGTTAGAGTAAATGGTCTTTGTCGTGAACTATACATTCTCCCGAGAGAGCACCCATTGGTAGATGGCGAGGAGGACCAAAATGAGACGGTTACTCCAGCCGATGTTTTGGATGAGATAAACCCATTCTTATTAGCTAACTATAAGTTGGATTCCATTAGAGCCAAACCAGAAAGAAAGAAATATGCGTTTGAATTGTCTGACATCCCAAAGGAAGCCGAGTACTTGAAAGTGTTGCTCCCATTTTCTGCTGAAACCAATAAAAACATCATGCCTTCTAATATAGAAGGTAGCACTTTCAGACATATATTTGGTACCAACACAAATATCTTCGAAGCTTTCGTGACCCAAAGAAACATTATGGGACCATGTTGGTTGGAAATCAAAGGTGGTGATTTTAATGCAATGCAAAATGTATCTCATTGTCAAGCAGAAGTAGTTGTCAACTCTCCAGCGAACGTTATACCAATTGACAAGAATGCTCCTCAACCACCTAACTTGACTGTGACAGCACTTTCTGTTCAAACAGTTATGAATACCAAAACTAATAAACAAGAAGTAGTGTCTGTTTCTTTAGCAACATATTTTGACTTGCCTCAAGACGCGCCAATCTCGGAATCTATCAAACCAAATGATGTTTTAACTTTGACAAGACCCGTTGGATCTGTTTCGTTCCCACCTGGACTACAACAATTGGCAGACAAAGAAGGATTTCAATTGAGGACATGTCCAAACGAGAAAGTGCTTCTTAATGCTCTTGCAGCAAAGGTGAAATCATTGGATCCAGATGTTTACATTGGTCACAGGTTGGAGAATATTTCCTTGGATGTGCTTGTGCATCGTATGAATGAAAATAAAATCATGACTTGGTCAGCGCTTGGTCGTAGAAGCAGGAAACAATGGCCATATATGATCAACAAGAACAATTCGAGTTACAACAACAGTCTTCTTGTGAGAGATGTTTTTCAAGGTAGATTATTATGTGACATTGCTAACGAGATGGGTCAATCATTGACCATGAAATGTCAATCTTGGGACTTGCACGAAATGTACGACATTGTTTGTCACAAGAAGCATGGTCCTGTTGAAATCAATTACCAAAATGGGAAGTATGCAGAAGATGCCCATTTCTTCCTCATGGCATTAAAAGAAAACGAGTTCAACGTAAAACAGACAGCCGAGATTGCTTTTGCCATTCAAATCCTTTCCCTTTCAAAGCAATTGACTAACATTGCTGGAAATGCTTGGTCTCATACTTTGAGTGGTACCAGAGCTGGGAGAAACGAATATATTTTGTTGCACGAGTTCAAGAGAAACAACTACATTGTTCCCGACAAGGAAGATAAAACACACAGGAACACTTCATACCAACAAGAAGCTAGATTGGAAAACGCCGAGGAAGATGCAACTACTGCTACGTCGAATAAAAAGCCAAAGTATCAAGGGGGTTTAGTGTTTGAGCCAGAAAAAGGTTTACATAAAAACTATGTGTTGGTTATGGATTTCAATTCCTTGTATCCAAGTATCATTCAAGAATTCAACATCTGTTTCACAACTGTGGACAGGGACAGGTTCAATGTCACCCATGATGAGAACAAAGATATGCCATCACTTCCGGAAAGAGAATCTGAGCCGGGTGTTTTACCTAGATTGTTGAATACGTTGGTTTCTAGACGTCGAGAAGTTAAGAAATTATTGAAGGATCCCAAAAATACCGCGTTCCAAAATGCTCAATATGATATTAAGCAACAAGCGTTAAAATTAACTGCAAATTCTATGTATGGTTGTTTAGGGTACGTGAATTCCAGATTCTATGCCAAGCCCTTGGCCATGTTAGTTACCAACAAAGGCCGTGAAATCTTGATGGATACCAGACAATTGGCAGAATCATCGAGTTTGAGGGTTGTTTATGGTGATACCGATTCAGTTATGATAGACACTGGTGCAAATAGCTTTGGTGAAGCTATCAAGATTGGTAACGAGTTCAAAATTCAAGTTAACGAACGTTATAGACTATTGGAGATTGATATTGACAATGTGTTCAAGAGATTATTGTTACATGCCAAGAAGAAATATGCCGCCATGAATGCATCAATTGAGAGAAAGACCGGGGAGGAAAAAACATCTTTAGAAGTGAAAGGTTTGGATATGAGAAGACGTGAGTATTGTCAGCTTTCCAAGGATATCTCCACATATGTGTTGATGAAAATCTTGTCTGATATGGATCCTGAAGCAGCATTGATGGATATTTACAACTACTTGGAAGAGATGAAGAATAAGATCAACAACAACGAGGTTCCAATTGACAAATATAAAATCAACACCAAACTTTCCAAAGATCCTAAGAATTATCCAAATGGTAAGAGTATGCCACAAGTCCAAGTTGCTTTGAAGTTGAGAGAACAAGGTAAAGTTATCAAAGCTGGCAGTGTTATCACATACGCGATTACTGCACCTCAAAACGAAGAAGATAAATCGGGTCCTGCAGATCGTGCCAGAAGTATACAAGAATTATTCTCAAAGAAAAACCCAGACTTGAGACCAGATCCAACTTATTATTTGGAGAAACAAATCTTTGCTCCGGTAGAGAGATTGTTGGAGAGAATCGAAGGTATAGATATGGTCAGAGTCGCTGCATCCTTGGGAATTGATACCAAGAGATACATTTTAAGGGTGAAAAACAGTGAAGGTGCCAATGGAGAAATCTTGCCAATGGAATCCAACATTTCCGATTCTGAAAGATTCAGAGCTTCAAGTTACTTGGTCTTGAATTGTAAATGTGGCCATTCCTTTAGATTTGGTGGAATATTAGCATCACCAGATTACAAAGTGACATTCCATGGTATTTGTTGTCAAAAATGTGAATACACTTTCCCACCAATCAAATTAACTGCACAACTAGAGTTGATGATAAGGAAACATATTGCTTTGTACTATGCTGGCTGGTTAGTTTGTGATGATCCAGCCTGTGGAATTACCACGAGACAGATTTCTGTCTACGGTAAGAGATGTATTGGAGCTTCTGGCAAAGCGATGGATTGTAAAGGGATGATGCGATACAGATATACCGACAAACAGCTTTACAACCAATTATTGTACTTTAATTCTATTTTTGATATTGAGAAAACCAAACGTGGTAGCTTGAGACCTATCAGAGATGCTTTGGAAAAAAACGACAACGAAAAGGGTATAGCAAAGTTACCACAAGGGCAAGTAGATGCGTTGGCTGAGCAAAACAGGGAGCTCTTTTCGAACTGTCAAGATGTTGTTCAGAAGTATTTGAGTGAATGTGGACGTCGTTACGTGAACATGGGATCAATTTTTGACTTCATGAACGTGTAGAAGAGTTTGTACACTAGTAATACAATTTAATTGCAAAAAGACTAAGGAACCAAGTGTAGGAGAGGTAAGTCGTGTGGTGAACGAATTCTCAATTTTTTATTTTTTTTCTTTTTCCCTCGCAATAGTAAAAGTTGTTTACAATCGTTCACCAATTTTTTTTTTTTTTCTTCTTTATTTATTTTCAGATAAAACCCAGCATTTTCCACTATCAAATGAACTTTAATCAACAGCCACTGAATAACATGTCCCCACTATCGGGGATGAACCCCAACCAGCAACCTCAACAAAGAGGAGGTAACTTGCCTGCATTGACACCACAGATGTTGCAATCGTTAACACCTCAACAATTTCAATTGTTCAAGTCCAACCCTCAATTCCAAGAAATGATGAGACAGTACATGCAAAAGCAACAACTTTTGCAACAACAGCAACAGCAGCAACAACAAAATCAAGGTGGAGGTATGATTGGAGGAATATCACTGCCCCAACAACCACCTCAGCCACAGCAACAAGTGCCAACCCAGTCACTACCACAACAGCAACAGCAACAACAACAACAACAACAACAACCACCACCTCAATCTATGCAAATGGCTCGTGAGCAGTTCCTAAAACAACAGCAAATGATGCTTAACCAACAACGTATGGCTCAACAACAACAACAACAACAGCAAGGACCACAAGGTGCACAAATACCACCTCCAATGAACAACACAATGCAGGGACCTTCATCTGTGCCGTACAGACAACCAATACCTAGCCAGATGTCACCAGATATGATAAATGCGCAACAACAGCAACAGCAACAGCAACAGCAACAGCAACAGCAACAGCAACAGCAACAATTACCTGGAGGAATGAATAAACCATTACCAGGAAGAGTCCCATCGGTCCCTGGAAATGCCAATGTACCAGGAGCACCAGGTGTCATGGGTCCTCCATTAACTGGTGTACCCGGTGCGACACCTCTAATTCCTGGACAAGGAGGTCCATCTCCAGTAGTTGGAGGAGCTATTCCACCAGGGGTGTCCAACCCAGCTGTTGGAGTTCCAATGGGAGCACCTGGAATGCCACCACCACCACCCCCGCCACCAACACAACCAGGCATTTCTTCTAATAATTTACCCCCTGGAGTGACACCAGAAATTTTGAGCAAAGTCCCCATGAAACCATTGCAAGGAGTACATGAATGGTCGGATAAATTGAAAGAAGAAGACAAGGATGTGTCACTAGATTTGAAAGTTTACGAAGACATGGTCAGGAAAGACACTGAGTTTATGGGGAAGTTGTCGAAACAGATGCTTGACAATAAGTCATCTATGGAACATTTGGCAAGAGATATGCAAGCATACAACCAAGTGAAGCAATTGAGAATGAATTCCATTAATTTGTCGACCAAGGGACAATTCAATAATAGTATTTGGGGCGAAGGTTACCAGGGATATGGTAATGGTACCACAAACTCGAGCACGAAATTGATGGTTCCAGGTAGAGATATTACCGATAGAATGATCAACGAAAGAGTGATGAAGAACCATAAGATGCCTAAGCATTATGTTCCAATACGTTTGGAATTCGATCAAGAACGAGACCAATTCAAGTTGAGAGATACATTTCTTTGGGATTTGAACGAAGAGATCATCAAGATTGAGGATTTCACTAGACAATTGATAGACGATTACAAGTTCATACCGAAGGAGCATTATGAGACCATTTTGTCCACCATTAAGGAACAAATTGCAGATTACCTGAAGAAACCTAACAAAACCATGGGAGAGTTGAGGATTCCAATCAAGGTGGATATAACAATTAATAATACTCAATTAACCGATCAGTTTGAATGGGATATATTGAATAGTCAAGAAAGTGATCCCGAGGAGTTTGCTTTCACTATGTGTGAGGAATTGTGTTTACCAGGTGAATTTTGTACGGCCATTGCACACAGTATCAGAGAGCAATCTCAAATGTACCATAAAGCTCTAAACACTGTTGGATACAGCTACAATGGAGCACCAGTTAACGAAGATGAGATTCGAAACCATTTATTGCCATCGTTAAGGTTGGTTTCATCGGATTATGAAATCGTCGACGACTTTTTCTCCATATTGAGAAACCCGTCTAGTGTGCCAGATTTCTCACCTTCGTTGAACAAGTTGACCCAATTGGAAGTGGAGAGGTTAGATAAAGAAATGGAAAGAGAGAGTAGAAGGAAAAGAAGACACAATTATAACGAAGATGCACCACAAGGTAGTGGAAGAGGGTTTACTTCGAGAAGAATCGCTGCTCATGCCAGTCGAGGAAACATTATACCTGATTTCTCTGATATTCCCAAAACATTCAGGACACCAGCACCTTCGTCAATACTACCTGGTTCTGCCGATTTGGGTGCTGCAGACGTTTATGAGTACAATGAAGTGTTGATTAACCGAACACAAATCAGAAATCCAAATTATAGACCACCTACACCAGCACCTGTTGAAAACGACCTTGTGGATTACGATCATGACCCTATTGACGGTACATTTATCGTCACGATCAGATTGCCCTGAGAGGATGTTATCGGCTAACTCAAACAAAAGAATAAAATAAAAAATTATGTATTATATAAACAAAATAAAAAAAATAAAAATACACAATCCCTAGAGCGTGTGTTTCACCCAGCCAAATTGTAGAAAAATTGACTGTAGTAGGAATGGCAATATCACTTATCTAAACTTAAATCGAAAGAATGAGGCCTTGAGGGTTTAACCGAGCAAGAAGGAACAAGGATCTAAATAATATGTCAACGATTTACTCCTTTAGGAATTGTTGCGGATATAGTTAGATGTATGCTTGTCGCAAAAAAAAAAAAAAAAAGCGGAGTATCTAGCTGGAGCTGCCCCTTGACTTCATTATCATGTGATTTGAAATAAAGTATAAATATACTTTAATCTTCCCACTTTGATAGTTCCACGGTTTTTTCCTTCTATTTCTCGCACGATATATCTCCTCCACATTTTTTTTTTTTAAACGATAACCACCTTGTCTCAATGCCTGAACAAAAACAGAAATATGCCTTAATCACAGGTGCATCTTCTGGTATTGGTTATTCATTAGCTAAAGAATTCTCCAAACGAAACTATAAAGTTTTTGGACTTTCTCCCAAATCCGTTCTTCATTTACAAGAACCATTGGAGAAAGAATACGGTGTAGTTTCGATCCCATGTGACATTACCAATGTTGAAGATATTGAAAATGCCAAAAAAATCATTGAAAAGGAAACCAACGGAGGATATTTAGACATTTTGTATAATAATGCCGGTATTGCTATTGGATCCCCTGCCATTGAAATTCCAGCTGAGAAATTAAACAAGATTTTCCAAATCAACGTCTTGGGCCACATTAATATGACGCTGTATTTTGCTCCATTTGTTATCAAGTCCAAAGGATCGATTATTTTTACTTCCTCGGTAGCTGCCAGAGTTCCATTATCATGGATTTCCGCATACTCTGCCACCAAAGCAGCCATTGATGCTTATGCCAAAACATTACATGGGGAAATGGAACCGTTTGGCGTGCGTGTTCACAGTGTTATCACTGGTGGTGTGCAGACTCAAATTGGTCAGGATGAGAATAAACTCGATGAAGTTGAAAACCAATTTAAAGACTCACCATATTTTGTCGATGGCATGATAGATAGTGTTATTTCTACTCAAGGTATGTCGATGGATCTAGGAATTCCTGCTGACAGATACGCAAAGGATTTAACTGGTAAGATTGTTAAAAGATCTTCAAAATTCAATCTTTATGGTGGTTCAAATGGATATCTCTTGCATTTTATAAGTAAGTTTTTCCCATTCTGGTTGGTTGAATATCTTATGCAAAAGACGTTCAAACAATTGAAACCATTTAAAATTCTTAGAAAGAAATATAAGTATCAATAGATTGTTGTGTATTGTGTGCAATATATTCATATACATCAGTTGTTGCGAAAAATGTTTCATGTCCTGAATCGGCGATGCGCCCGATAGGCACCCATCAAACCCACAGTTGATAGGCGCGCATGCCTTGAATGAGTAATACCCTGCCACAAATTGTTAGTACGACACAGAAGCAACAAGAAGAAAAAAAAAAAAATTTCATTCTGTCCCGCTTTTCAATCGGTCTGAAATTTTTTTTTTTTTTTTTTTTTTTTTTTA
>JAKTVH010000047.1:0-11703 GCA_030557105.1 Candida frijolesensis | reverse complement strand
CTGAAATTTTTTTTTTTTTTTTTTTTCAATTTTTCACAACTATCTTTCACCATTCCAACCAAGAACTATCCACTACATAATGTCAAAAGATAAAGTATGTATACGACATCCTATCTTACACAATCCAACCATGCACATCATATAACTAACCAATATTTTTCAAAAGAACGCAGTAGACCCATGGAAATCATTTATAGCAGGAGGAACGGCTGGGGCTGTCGAAGGTGTAATCACTTATCCTTTTGAATTCGCCAAAACTCGATTACAATTAATTTCCAAAAGTTCTACCGCCAGTAGAAACCCATTAGTTTTAATTGCCAACGTGGCCAGAACCCAAGGTGTATCTGCATTGTATGTTGGATGTCCGGCATTCGTGGTGGGTAATACCCTTAAGGCATCAGTGAGATTCCTTGGGTTTGACCTGATTAAAAATATTTTGCTGGATAAAAATGGAAAATTGTCAGGACCAAGGGGTGTTATTGCTGGTTTGGGTGCTGGACTATTGGAATCCGTGGTGGCTGTTACTCCGTTTGAAGCTATCAAAACAGCCTTGATTGACGATAAACAACTGCCAAATCCAAAATACCAAAATGGGGTAATAAGAGGCTCAGTTAAATTGGTCCGTGATATGGGATTCAAAGGGATATATGCCGGTGTTGTTCCGGTTTCGTTAAGACAGGCGGCTAATCAAGCTGTCAGATTGGGAAGTTATAATGCTATGAAAACTATGATCCAACAAGCTTCAGGTCAAAAGCCAAACGAACCATTGAGTTCAGTCACTACTTTTGCCGTGGGTGCCATCGCTGGGGTTATTACTGTTTACACCACTATGCCTATAGATACTGTCAAAACTAGAATGCAAGCCTTGGGTGCTGATAAATTATACAGTTCGACTTTGAATTGTTTTGCAACTATATTTAAACAAGAAGGGTTATTGACCTTCTGGAAAGGTGCCACACCAAGATTAGGTAGGTTGGTGTTATCTGGAGGTATTGTATTCTTATGTTATGAAAAAATCATGATCTTGCTTAATTAGGAAAATAGAAGTAGAAATAGAAATAGACATCGCGCAATATAGAAACCTGTGGGATTAGAAACTAGAATAACGACCATAAAATATGCATATGTATTAAATAATTCTATTCGTTGTAATTATGATTGATTATTTTGTCCCATTGTTGTAGTCCTCAGTTGTTCCTCTAAACGACGATTCTCTTCGTCAATCTCTTCCACTACACCTGTGACTGAGTTGGTGACAGGAGAACCAGTAGACGGGTTCAATATAGCCCTTTCTAATTGTTTAACTCGATAATAATCCACTAACGATTTCAAAATTATAAATAAACCAAATGCAATCAACCCATATGCAACATAGGGTGCACTTACCGAGGTTTTAAGCCATTCATCTGAATTTGTTTCTTTCGAATTTTGAATAAATATTCCGGAAGTGTAACTATCTAACTTCCCTGTAATTTTGCTGGATTTGTCAATATCAAACTCATTTGGGTTATCCGGTTGGTATTTTTTAGGCAATTGATCCGGGTGACCAAAATTTTGAGGTATCAAGTTCCATCCATACATGATTAAATTAATCCCCAAACCTGCTCTCGAACCTTGCTTGGCAGCGTGAGATGTGTGTAGCAAATAACATAAAATGAAACCAACAAACTGGAACGCCACAGTCACCAAGGCATTCCAAACATAGTTGGCAATGTTACCCACTGGTAATCCTTGAACGAAAACCTCATCTTCATACATTGGAGAAATCATCGTCAGCTCCCAATATTCTGGTGAGGCATCGGCTGCAGCTTCTTCATAACTTGGAGGGTTGATTTCTTGCTCCTGTCTCATTTCTTCTGTATCTGGTTTTGCCATCAAGTTTCTAAACACACCATCAGTACCTTGACCAATGAACCTTCCGTTGTTAGTTTGCATCCTTCCAGTAGACAAGCCATTGTTGATTCTCTCGTATGTTTGTTTCACAGGGAAGAAATGATATAACACCCTTTGTATTCGTTGTTTGGTAGTCAATCTGGGAGGCCCTTGCAGTTCTAAATCTATGGATGACGATGGTGTAGAATTGTCACCATTTGATGATGACGACGACAGCTCAACTGGCTCAGACGTTGAAAGCCTGGTGTCTTCCTCTGGTGCTGGTGTTTCTGTTATTGAAAGGGAGGAGTTTTCGTGTTCATTTTCATTTCCGGTTTCCTGATCAACCGAAAATAACTCTTTTGAAGATGCAGAAAAGGAATCTAATAGATCATCCTTCGGTGTGGGATCATTTGAACCTCCTTCTGATTCCTGTGATGATAGCTGGATGTGAGGAATGCTTGTTAGTATCTAGGGAACATCTTTTTAATGTAGGGCTCTGTCGTTAAACCCCCATTGTGCGGGAAGGGAGGCACAGTCGCAAAATCGAAGGGCAATTTCCGTATAGCAACAGTCAAGACCAACCCTTACCTACGAACTAAAGAAACCCCATAAATAATCAAATTCAACATACTCTTTCGTAATTTTTCATGTAAAAGGAGACGTTGAATGTATGAACTAATATGTTATCTAGTGACGCCAATTAGAAAACTAACTAAGTACGGTTATTTTATTTTTTTTTTTTGGAGGGAGAGATTAGAGATTTCTATTTCCTACACTGTTTCTTTTTTTATTTCTGTTTTGGTGTTCTCGTGCGAGTTCGGTCAACTTGCACGACAAACGAACCCCCACACACTTTTATAACCAGTACAGGAAACAAGAAGCACGAAACTGTGTAATCTCATGGCTATCTAAGATATAAACATTTACAACGCTATACCAGGAATAAAACAAAAATACTTTCGATAAGATTCTTTGTAAGAGAACACCTTTTAAGCAAGCGTCACTAATAAAAAAAAAAAAATAAAATAAAATAAAATCAAGTTTGCCCAGTAGTATATAATAATAAAAAAACAAATCACTCATAAAAAAATCAATCAATATTAAACAAACAAAAAAAAACGATGATAAAGGAAACCAAATATGATATCAAATGTAATAATAATAATAATAAAATATAGTATAGTATAGTAGAAAAATCAACACCTCAGTATTGATTGTGGAAGAAATAAAAATCGTATTCAAATAACACCCTAGATCTATTCTTTTTCTATCTGTCATCAGGATTTGCAACATGTAATACTTTTCTGGAATAATCAGTTTCGTCGACCAATGACCCTTCACTTAGTCTTCTTCTTCCCATCATAATTGGGTTCAATCTTGGATCAACAAATTCAGGCTGGCGTGCGCTTTTACTCCTTACCAAATCGTCAGCTGGATGTTGGAAAGGATTCACCATTGGCATGTCCAAGGCGTTTGGAGTTCTTCTTGATCCTCCTTTAGATCCGTTGGATCTGCTAAGTGGTTTATCAAAGAATTCCTCTTCATCGGCGTCATCTTCTTGATTTCTGTACCTCATAACAAACCAAGCACCAGCGACTAGTAGTAATAAACCACCAATACCACCGACAACTCCACCGACGATAGCACCAACCGGAGTTTTGGAAGATTTATTGGCAGGACTAGAACTTGAACTACTAGATGAAGAAGTCTCAGAAGTGGATGATGATGAGGAAGTGGTGGAAGAAGTTGCAGAGGAGGATGATTCACTTGCTCCTATGTCGGTTTCTGACGGATTTTGAGTCACTGTACTTATGACGACACTACCACCATCTTGAGTTATGGTACTTATTAAGATTTCAGTAGCATTGTCACCATCATCGTTTGATGTTGTAGACCCAGTGACCAATGATGTACCCGTATTGGATGAGGCAGTACCAGATGACGATCCACCAGTAGAAGATGCAGAAGAAGAAGTTCCACTACCAGATCTTGCTGCACTTGATCCAGGCAAAGTCCTTCCACGACCAAGATAGACACTGTAGGAATTGGAACCGCCACAAGATTCTTGGCCATAACCTGGACATACAACCGAACATTGGGAAGAACTAACCTTGTTTGCACTCGAAGGCAAGGCACTTAAACATATACATTCATTTCCTTTCACGGCAACGTAGGGGGAGTCTGGACATTCTCCTTGGCAATAACCCGAACTCTGATATGTGTCGTCACCCTGGGAAGAACCCGATACTGACGAGTAACATCCTATAGAATCAGCTGCTGCTACGAAGGAGCTAGCTATTAATATCAATAAGCCAATAATGTGATGTAGTCTGAGCATAGTTGGTATTGGGGAGTGGAGGATCTAGTGTCAATTAAAGTAAATAAATGAATGAACAATGGGATATAATGATGGTAGTTTCTGATTGGGCGTGAATATGTTCTTAGGAATGTAGACACGAATGACGTTCAATAAAATGAGACAAAAAAACGAAGGTATGAACGGCAAAGTGACGAAAAAGATGAAAGGTAGAGTCACGATATAGTTGACACGATGTGTAAGGAGTGGAAAAGTTGGAAATGAGTATGTGAAAAGAGGATAGTAATTAAAATTGATTTATAGAATTGACGATGATGAGAGAGTATGCGGAAGTGTGATATGTATTAGATGAAGTTTTTTTTTTTTATTAATATTAGGTGCCAGTCCTCCCTGCATGCAAGTTATGGCTGTTTTTTTTTTTTTTTTATTTTTGGATTTTGTGGTGTGTTAGCTAAGAAAATCACACCAAACAAGAAAAAATACTGTAATCTTTTAGGCTTTGTACACGCTTCCCACTACACACAATTATTTCTTAATTTTTTCGTGTTTGTTTCTTTCTGCACTACACGAGCCCATGATCAACAATTCCGACACACATATTGGCCGAGAGTGAGTGAAAAATGAAACGCATAAGCATTTGTGGGTGTTGTGGATCGACGTACTGTCCTTCAAGTCTCGCGTGGACATTCGTTCCATTGTCGACTGAACTTTGACTTTGCTTGTCCCCCCCCCCCACGAGAACAAACCATTTTCTCAACAGAATAGCTTTCTTTAATTACAGCGGGTGTAAATTAACCTGTATCTTTCCACCTCATCTCACCCCCCTACCCCATGGATAGGTTAGATCAGATCAGTCACAAATCTAACTTCGATATTAGCACTGAAAACAATCGAGTGGGAGTGGCATCTCCACGATTACAACGTAATTAAAATTCTATGCTATTGCCTAGTCAGTAAACATGAAACACTGTTGTCATTATCACAATTACAGTTGCAATCACAAACTAATCTCTGGTTAATGAGTACGCGCATCAAAATTTGGCCTTAGTCGCCCTTGTATGCCTGACCGCACCTCCTATCCTCCCCCTTTCGGACGAAAATAGGATGAAATGAAACCAAAACACTGCACAAAGACAAAAAAAATTATTTTTTTTTTGTTTAACTCCTTGATGTGTTTCGTCTCTGCATTAACTTGCGTTTGGTGCTTTATAACCCCCAGTGGATGGCAAGTCTAGACTCGCTTGGTTGCTCTCACGTGATAACCTTTAAATATATATTTATTAAACTGCTATAAATAATCTTTGATTAATTTTTCATCCAAAATAATACAATTACGCATATACTCTTTGCTTGTTAATACCAATTCATAGTATAACAAATACTTGGGTTTCGGTTTCATTTTGTAAACACAGGATGATGGATGCACATAACAAGGTGTGTTGTTGCCTTTCGCAATCTTTACATAACAGTCCCCCATCGGTGAAAGTTTCACTATGTTGTTGAAAAACCCACTAATCAAACATTTTGTAATCAACATCACATCGGATTCTTGTTGCAATTGCAATTCCGGTTTTATTTCAATGCCTATTCTCTTGCTCAACTTGATCAATTGCTCCTGGATATTTCTCACCCTTTTCATGGTCTTATACTGGATAAAATAATCCTGACACCATTGCACAGAATACCCACTTTGCACCCACAGTGTCCATACCTTGTGCAACATAAATTGGTCGCCCTTGGGATCAAAAAATTCTTGTTTTCTCTTATCCGCCAACTCCTGCTTGTCTTTTGGTCTATAAAACAAATTGCTTGACTCGTTCAACATCGCAATTATACTGATAACATCTTTGGTATTGCTGAATTTCTCACTGGTTAAGATACACTTTGTAAATATTGGGTCCAACGGGAACTCACTCATCTTGTTTCCAATTTTAGTCAACTTCCCCAGTGAGTTCAATGCACCCAATGCATACAACAAATTCAATGACTTGATTATCGATTCCTTGGACGGTGGGTCCATGAATTCAAATCCTATTAGATCGTTTATACCTAATGATAACAACAATAATATCACTGCTGTTAAGTTGACTCGTTGTATTTCAGGCTGTTGGTTCAATTCTAATTCGTTATAGAAGGACCATTTTGTAAACAATCGGAAGCATTTGCCTGCCCCAACTCTACCTGCTCTACCTGCTCTTTGATCCGCACTTGCTCTTGAACATGGAACCACCACTAAACTTTCCATTCCTGTAGTTGGATTATATACATTTTGCTTGACATACCCGGGATCAATCACATAGGAAATACCATTTATGGTAATCGAAGTTTCGGCAATATTTGTCGCAAGAACAATCTTTCTTGTATTTGGAGGGGTTGGTTGAAAAATCCTCGATTGTAATTCTTGTGGTAAATTGGCATAAATGGAACATACAATCATAGGATCAATCTGATCACCTAACTTGATAATCAGATCCTTGATAATTTCTTCCATGGTTTCAATCTCATCCTGCCCAGTTAGAAAGACTAATATGTCTCCTGGCAACGGTTGTGTCATATGGATTTGGAAAATAGTCGTGATTGCAGCCTGTATGTAATTAGCCTCGGGTTGTTTGGTGTAGTGGATTTTGACAGGGAACCTTCTTCCAGGAATGTTTAAAATAGGTGCATTGTTGAAAAAATTAGAAAACTTTTCGGCATTAATTGTTGCACTGGCAATTATAATTTTTAAATCTTTCCTGGTGGCCATGATATCTTTCAACAAACTAAGTAAAATTTCTGTCGACAAGGTACGTTCATGTGCCTCATCGATCATGATGGCACTATATTTCGATAACGACAGATCTTGCAAAAACTCTCTGACCAACATACCATCAGTAACATACTTGATGACAGTAACTCCATCTTGGGAATTATCATCAAATCGGATTGTATAACCAACTTCTTTCCCCAACTTCACCTGCATCTCACTGGCAACTCTAGAAGCAACACTGGTAGCTGCCACTCGTCGAGGTTGAGTACATGCAATTAGTTTTCCCTTTGCAGAATACCCCGATTCGTGCAAATACTGCGGCAATTGTGTGGTTTTACCTGAACCGGTTTCACCAACCACAATTAATGCCTGGTGCTCATCTAACAATTTAAGAAATGCCTCTCGGTATCCATATACAGGTAACGATTTCCTCACATCATCAATCTCCTTTGCTTTGGCCAATCCTGGCTGATCCCCCACTTCTTGTTCTTCTTCTTCTTCATCTCCCGGTAATTCTTCAACATCATCATAATTCACAAATTGAGATTCATCAAACACAAATTCATAGTCCTTGTCATCGTTGATGTGTATTTTATCCTCATTTTGTAAAACCAATTGATTGGCACGATTGAATTGTTCAGTTTCCCAATTGACAGTTTGAAACCCGTTGGTCCTCTTGTGTAACACATCATGTTTTGATTGTTGTTCAGATGGTGGAATATATTCTCTTGGTGCTTTGTTCCAATTGTTCAACTTATCAACCAAGAAATCTAGTCGTGATTGTTCCTGCGGTGTCAAAAATTCTCGACTTTCTAGCTCCTCTAGTTCTTCTTTAAACTGTTGAAACTTCAGTTGGGGTTGTTTATATTGTCGTTGGTAATGCGATTGTTGTGGTTGCCGACTTTGCTGCTGTATGGTTGGTGGTTCATTAACTTGCTGTGGTGGTAGAGATGACTGTCTATCGTGAGGTTTCTCTGTGGGAGTTTGTCGTATTTCCTCTATTTCTCTGAGTATTTCATCATCAGAGTTTTCATCAAATTTTGCTCTTCTTCTTCGAACACCTCTGCCTGATTGTATATCCATTTAACGATTTGTGCAAAAAACAAAAAAAAATAATCTATTATATGAAAATTTCATATTTCGATACCAAGTCGATTTTCTTTTTTATTTGTACACACAGTGCATCGCTCTTGCCATCCCAAGGGGGAAGGGAGAAAAATATTTATGACATGCATCTAATTTACATAGAAAATTTATATACCCTGAATATCTATTTCTCTCTTTTTTTTTTTATTCATATTATCCTATTTCATTATGCCATTAGATCAAAAATCAAGAAGAAAGTCAAGTAGGATAGCTCCTATAGCTGACGAAGAATCGTTATCGTTCATCAATTCGTCCGTTGAAAACCTAGATCCGTCTCCCTTTGAAAGCATTGACGATTTAGTTGGGGACATGGATAATTTAAACCATTCTTCGGATCGCAAATCATCGTTCACTCATGCTGTCTCATCAGGGCATGCCACTCCAACCATTACCACCACCACTGGTACAGTAACCCCGAAAGCATCTTATATCCCACCTTGGACAGAACCTTATATTATCGGTATAGCTGGGAATTCGGGGTCTGGGAAAACTTCGATTTCTCAACAGATCATTCAGGAGATTAATCAACCATGGACCGTGTTGTTGTCGTTTGATAATTTCTATAATCCATTAACTCCAGAGGAAAGTAAACAAGCATTTTCCAATAATTTTGATTTTGATACTCCCGATTCGTTGGATTTCGATTTGTTAGTAGAAACCATTAAGAATTTGAAAAAAGGAGGTAAAGCAATTATTCCGGTATATTCCTTCACATCCCACAATAGAACCAATAAAACTAATACGATTTACGGTGCCAATGTCATTATCGTCGAAGGTTTATATGCATTATATGATCAAAGATTGTTAGACATGATGGACTTGAAGATTTATGTGGATACCGATTTGGACGTTTGTTTGGCCAGAAGATTGACCAGAGATATCTTGTACAGAGGTAGAGATTTGGGAGGTGCTATTCAACAATGGGAAAAATTTGTCAAACCAAATGCGGTGAAATTTATTAATCCAACTATGAATAATGCCGATTTGGTTATACCCCGAGGCTTGGATAATTATATTGCCATCAATTTGATGATTAACCATATAAATAATCAATTGGGTAATAAATCCAGAAACCATATTTCAAGATTGAGGAAATTGGGAATCAACATCAAATTTGACGTGAATGAGTTTCATATCAAACTATTGAGAGACACTAATCAAGTCAGAGGGATCAATTCCATATTATTTGATACTGAGACATCAAGAAATGATTTCATCTTCTACTTTAATAGAATTTGCGGGTTATTGATTGAATTGGCACAAGAGTTCATCCATGACTATGAAACAATAGATATTCAAACTGGTAAAGGGATATACCATGGTATGAAAGTCATGCAGAATCAATATACTGCCATCAATATCATTCGTAGTGGAGACTGTTTCATGTCTTCGATAAAAAGATCATTTCCAGAGATTTCCATTGGTAAATTGTTGATTCAAAGTGATTCAACCACTGGTGAACCACAATTGCATTTCGAAAGTCTACCATCCAATTTACCAACCAGGGGACAAATAATGTTATTTGATTCACAAATTATAAGTGGGGCTGGTGCAATCATGGCCATTCAAGTGTTACTTGATCATGGAGTTAAGGAAGGTGATATCATCTTGATAAGTTATTTATCTACTGAAATTGGGGTTAGAAGAATCGTTAATGTTTTCCCCAAGGTTAAAATTGTCATTGGGAAATTGTCGAGTATGGAAGATGGTAATAATAATAATAATGGTAGTAGTAGTAACAGTAATAGTAAAAATTGGTATAATAAGGAAGGGTTTTTGGATAGTCATTGGCATTTTAGAAATAGATTTATAGATTCTTTGTATTTTGGTACAGATTAAAATATTCAAAAAAAAAGATATATCTTGATTACCAAATTACCATAATATAAGAGTTGGGGGTATTGTTGATGACGATTTTTGTATATTTGCATTCAAATTCTATCAAGATCATGGCTCATAAAGATCAGAAGCAATTAAATGCCTAGCTGCATGCTTTTTGAAACTTAAACAAATGTTTCTAGGATATTTAGACTGATATTGCTATTTTATGGAAAGAAATTTCTAGAAAGGAAAATACGATAATATTTTTTACAATTAAACATCCTTGATCTTCCTTACTCTCGTTTGTTATACGTAAATTGCTGCCAAAAATGTTTAGAAAAAATACACTGAATGGAAACTGGAAACACCCTGTGTCGTTTCGTTGATGAAGACCCTCCACCCTCCAACCAAGTATCCGAATTATAATCACATTTTTCCAACCCCTTTTTCTGTGTTTAGCGTGCCTTATCAATGCCCAATAACTAGCAATTATAATTTCCCCCCGTGGACGAATGGCACGTATTCTATTTTTGACTCTCCAGCTTTGTGTCATATCAAGGTTATTGGATATTGCCAGCTATTTTTTTTTTTTGGCGATCTTTTTTTTTTGGTCCGCGTCAATTGGTAGTGCTTAAGGGATGGGTTTTTGTGAACCTTCGTCAGCAACAACTATTCTCTTTCGTTGAAGCTTATAAATTGTATAATACTTCCATACTACTTACAGTCCACTTTGTGTGAGTTAAGTACACGTGGTGAGTGCCAAGTACTGTCTCAATTGTCCATGGGTGTACGGGTGATGTGAGTCAATTGAAGTCAAGGTTAGAGATGTCGATGTCCCAGTAAAGGGGAACGGAACGTTGTCTCTACTCAGTACACTAGACCCACGACGATCACAAGATATCAACGGACGAGTCCAATCCGCTCTGTACTCATTCAAGTATTGCAAATACCACGCTTCGCTTTTTCTCGAATGATTTATTATCTTTATAAATTTAGATATCGATAATTAATGCAGTTCGCTTGTACAAAAATTGAAACAATTCTATAATTCGTACCAATTGCCTTGGCAGGATCGACGAAAGACGGACATAAGAGGAATAATATTCCGCTCGTGATTTTAAATTATGGAGGATATCCAGAATCTTGCTAGTTATGGTAAGTTACTTATCTTTAAGGGATGAGAGAATAAGAACAACCTTAACGCACAAATTCGACCGTGAATTATGGTCCTTCCTTTATGTAGCAAAGCCACAGTGCGGAGTATCTCCTATCAATCAAGTATGTCTATCTCTAAGTCTGAATCCTTTGTTGAGCCATAGTATCAAAAGCACAAAAATTACCAAAAGCCATGGTTGTGAAAGGACCAGCACACTGGACGACTTTTTTTTTTACAGGGAGGATCTGCATCTCTAAATTTTATTGCTTTCTTCAAAATTGCGCATTCTGGAAAAAGGAAGGAGACGACCTGCCTGTATGATAGATGGTGAAACGGCATAAATCCGCGAGTTGCCTAATTGGGATCTACAACCTTTTTTTTTCTGTTCAAACAAGGAGTTCAGGATTCACTTACGAACTGTGGGATTTGCTGCAATCTTGTTGTTGTCGAGAATCGGTTTGAAAAATGGCCCAAGGATGGGGTATATAAAGAGCTGATTTTATCCTTGATATCTGGTCAATTCCCTTCAATTCACTTCACCTCAATTCAACAAACTCAATTGCAAATTTTACAAACATGTCATTAGCTGGAAAAGTCACCCTTATTGCTGCCGGTACCAAGAACTTGGGAGGCGCCAGT
>JAKTVH010000046.1:51718-63785 GCA_030557105.1 Candida frijolesensis | reverse complement strand
TTTTTTTTTTTTAATCTTAAGAAACCATTTTGTCTAAAATAAAAAGATTTCTACAGTTCTATTTACAAGCGTCTTCTATGGTTTTACCTCTTCGGTCGTAGATGGTGTAGCGGAGGGTTCGCTCTTCGTAGCATTGCCACTAATGTCCTTGTTATTGTTATTGTTATTGTTGTCAAGTTTTATGTACTTTGGGTTGTACCCGTCTGGCACTTTGTAGTCATCCAATTTAATATTTATATCCCCGAGTTTAGTCTTAATATACTCGATCTCACTTTGCAATACGGCAATGTCATCAGCCAATGCATCCCTTTCGTTGCTGGCTTTCTTTCTACTTCTGATACTTTCGTATAGTATTAGGGACCCAGCAACACTGAAAATGAAAAACTCGGAAATGAATGTTGCCCCCTGTTCTATAGCCTTGTTGTCATTCAAAGGTTTGACTCTAATTTTGTTTTCACCTAGTAAGGACATTCTTAGCTTTATTTCGGTTGAGTGCATTGATTGTGCAAACTTGATACATAACTTTCTGAATCGTTCATGTTCTCTAGCTTGAGCTTTGATGGCATTACCTATGGGCTTGGCGATGGTTCTTACCAACAAGGACGTGATTTTTAATGCAATGCCACTCATATGCTCAATACAGGTTTAACAATTTTATAATTTTAAAGAATATATAACAAGTTCAACCGCCATAAACTTTCCTGGGGAGATTTGGAAAGTAAAGCAAACGCTTCCTGGTCTGGACTTTTTTAATGATTTTATTTTTTTTTTTTTTGCCCTGGGCGGCCAACTCGAAGAACAGATAACATGGCGGTGGTTGTTCGGGCAATTTACAACGAGCGCCCTAAACACGCATACTACAATTTTATTGACCAACAGATTACTCGTCCAAATAAATGCAACTTATAGCAAATCTTCCTTAGGTTAAAGTCTTTTAACATTTAATTCATAGCATCGCAACAAGATTGTTGGAAATGTTTGTAGAGAAATGTTCACATTATGGCAGAAAAAATTGATTAATACCAATTCACACAAAAAGTTTTATATTACGTGACCCATCCATATTTTGGTATATGGCAGCTTGTAAACCTCCAGGGAATAAAGATCCCAATAACCTCGAACTGGTGAATATTACTGTTCTCATTGGTGGTAATTCATTATCGTAATAACTTCCCAATATCAAACGCGTACCGACCCGGGTTCAGAACGCAAGGAGGAAGTTAGGAATATGGAAGTGTATGTATAACACGAACCAGTAGTAGCGGTAGTGATGATCACATGACTAATCTTAGTTAAAGTGGAACTATGAGATACAGTGGTGGTAAATTATTTAGTATATGAAATACCTGAGGCATCTGAGAGTTTCTGCCTTGCAATCTGACGTGATGTGGACAAAGATCTACTGGAACAGGACCATTTCATTGGATATTATCCCTCAAATCATCTCCAAAATGGAACCCAGTCGGTGTTACAGGCTGTTGAAAAGGCCTGATCAGTAAATGGAATATTATGCTTTGTGCTGACGTATCACGCTCGAATCGATGCCACAGATGATTCACCTACTTGTACTACTTGATGCTATGTGCTAGGTGGGCTTGGATGAACAATGGGTGATCTTTTCGTGAAAACACCCTACAGGGCAAAAAAAAAAATTAATAATAACCACAGAAGTACACACATGACCCACACACACAAAATACTGTCAAGTAATGAATTAGCAATCTACCAAAAATGCTTGTACCGTCAATTTTTAGTTTGCAACAAGTTTTCGTCAATCTTCTTTCAACTATCAACTTGGACTTACAAACAAGTTTGATTCCCCACCATCATGAAACTCCAGCCACAGGTGAATATCGTCCTGTCGTAATTTGGCACGGTTTAGGGGATGACTACAACTCGTCAGGAATCCACAATTTGCACCACATATTAGATAACATATACCCAGGTATATTTGTTTATTCTATACGTTTGGATGAAGATCCGTCGTCGGACCAACAGAAATCGTTTTTTGGGGATGCTAATAAGCAAGTCGAAGAAGTGTGTGCCACCTTGCAGAATATTACAGAGTTGCAAAATGGTTTTGATGCCATTGGATTTTCCCAAGGTGGGGTACTTTTAAGAGGATTATTAGAAAGATGTTCAGTGAAAGTTCATGATCTTGTTACATTTGGGTCACCCCATTTGGGTGTGCTGGAATTGCCATTGTGCAAAGACCCCAAGGACTGGTTATGTAAACGAAGAAACGAGCTTCTAAAGAAACAGGTATGGCACGACATTGTTCAAAAGCGGGTCATCCCTGCACAATACTTCAGGGATCCGTTAAATATAGATGACTACTTGAGCTATTCCAATTACCTAGCAGATATCAATAACGAACGAGAACAAAAGAACCACACCTATAGGGAGAGCTTCTCCAAATTAAGCAAGCTAGTCTTGGTCAGTTTCACGGAAGACACAACAGTTGTACCTAAGGAAAGCTCAAAATTCTTTGATTTCGATCCAATTAACAAGATTAGTATTCCGTTTGATCAGACTGATCTCTATAAGAACGACTACATTGGATTGAAGGCTCTTGCTGAAAGAGATGCTATTGATTTCCTTTCTATTGAAGCTGAGCACATGAAAATCAGTGAAGATTTCATTCGTGATATTGCAGTTGCGTATTTTGGTAGTAGAATATAAAGTAGAAAGTTTTTTGCACTTTTCTCCTTGTCGTACTCTACTCTAGCGTGTATGTGTGGGTAGTTAATGTATAATGTCGCAAAGATGCGATGCGATCGGCGGAGAAAATTTTTTTGTTTGTTTCTGAATTTTTCAGAACCATTTTCATCTAATCAGCCTTACAAGTATATGATCATAAGAAACTACTCCAGAATGGCTAAGAAAAACTTTAAGAGAAGAAACAACAGAGGCGATTCCAAAGGTTTTGGCAAAAGACCTGAAAAGGATGACAGATGGAGTGAAGTGGTCAGAGAAAACCCAACTTGGGAAAACTACTACAAGTCATTAAACTTAATTCCAGAATCAGAATGGGTCGACTTCAAAACTGCTTGTCAGACCAATTTGCCAATGACTTTCAGAATCACCGGTTCTAGAAAGCATGCCGAAGAAATTAGAAACATATTCCTTGATCGTCATGTCAGGCATTTAGAAGGTAAGACTTTTGAAGGTGTTGACATCACTCCCAAGAATATTGAATTCTACCCAAACCAATTGGGTTGGCAAATAGACGTTTCCAAGAACGTTATTAAGAAGCAAAAGGAGTATGCCAAAACTCAAAGATTTTTGGTCGTTGAAACTGAAGTCGGTAACATTTCCCGTCAGGAAGCTGTGAGTATGATCCCACCTTTGTTGTTGGATGTCAAACCACACCATTATGTTTTGGATATGTGTGCTGCCCCAGGTTCCAAAACTGCGCAATTGATTGAATCATTGCATGCCGAAGACGAAAAAGCATTACCAACTGGATTTGTTTTGGCTAACGACTCCGACTACAAACGTTCCCATATGTTGGTCCACCAAGTTAAAAGATTGAACTCACCAAACTTTTTAGTTGTGAACCATGATGCCACTTTGTTTCCAAGAATCAGATTGAACAACACCACTCAGGACTTGAAGTTCGACCGTATCTTGTGTGATGTTCCATGTTCAGGAGATGCTACCATGAGAAAGAACTTGAACGTTTGGAAGGATTTCAGAGTAGGTAACGCGCTTGGTTTGCATTCCGTCCAAGAATTGATCCTAAACCGTGGGTTACAATTATTGAAGAAAGGCGGCAGATTGGTTTACTCAACGTGTTCTTTATCCCCAATTGAAAATGAAGCTATTGTTGCTTCCGCATTAAGAAAATGGGGTGATAAAATCAAGTTGGTCAACGTTGACAACGAATTACCAGGTTTGAAGAGACGTGTAGGTGTCACCGACTGGAAGGTTTATGGGAAAGATATGGAATTGAGAGAACCTGGTGCTGAAGACGTCCCAGCAACTGCTTTTCCACCTACCAAAGAAGAAGCTGAGAAATTTCATTTAGAGAATTGTGTCAGAGTCTATCCACATTTGCAAAACACTGGTGGGTTTTTCATTACTGTTTTTGAAAAAATTGATCCTGAGGCCGAAACCGAAGGCAAAAGAAAGGCCGAAGAAAGTGACTTTGAAGAAAATGAATCCAAGAAGTCAAAAAGTGAAGTCGCTGGCGAAGAATCTGCTGCTCCAGTCAAGAGTACAAGATTACCAAGAGATGCCAACGAAGAACCATTTATCTTTTTAGATCCAGAGAACCCAGAATTACAAAAATGTTACCCGTTCTATGGTTTTAGTGATAAATTTCCAAAAGACTGTGCCTTGGTTAGAAATGCCACTGGCGAACCGTTGAGAACCATATATTACACTGCACCAATAATTAAGGAAATATTGTCTATTGAGAAACAAAAATTGAAATTAGTTCATGGAGGTATTAAATTGTTTGTTTCCCAAAGGAATGACGTTGGTACTTGTGGATGGAGAATCCAAACCGAATCTTTGCATACCATAGAGCATTTTGTGAATGATAAAAGACACGTGAAATGTAATTTGAAATTATTAGAATATTTAATGAATGAAGGCTATCCAAAAATTGATGCTATCAAGGGTTCAGGTATTGACCCTGAATTTTCTGAAAAAATTGCTGGTATCGATGAAGGATGTTTATTTTTAACTGTTGAAAGAGGTGAAGGATTGGAGAATTTGTCCTTGCCATTGTGGAGAGGTAAATCAAACATCAACTTGATGGTGAATAAAAAAGATACGCATGAATTATTATACCGTGTCTTTGACATTGAAACTAAATCCACCGATGCTGGCAAAGAACAAGTTTATCAACAAAAGGTGGAAGCACAAAAGCAATCTGAAAAGGAAGAATCTGAAACTCCTTCAGTTGTTGAGACTACCGAACAAGAACAAGAAACCCCACAACCTGAAGGTGATAAACAAGAATAAACAAACATCCTGTGAGTATAGAAATATTTTAGTTTTATAATTTTCATGCGTTCACTATTTTGAGGCCCATCGTCATCGTCTTCTAATAGTTGTAATTGTTCTTACTCTCACTCTTATTCTTCCTCCACTTCCTCTTCCTCATCTTCTTCTCCCTCGTCCTCGTCAATGCTGTCATCTGAATGGATTATTAGCGGTTCTTCTTTTGGATACGCTTTGGTAAACATTTTCGCGACCTCATCATTGACCAATTCCTCACACCACGATTCAACTAACATCCCCAATGTCAATAAAGAAGTTTCATCCATCGATTGTATCAAATCTTCCTTTGTTTCTTTATCCAGTACACCATCGAACTTCTTAGAAACAAAATAATGGATTGCCTTTAACAAATCCGAATCAGGCAAGCAATCCTTCTTTCCATCATCAATCCGAAATTCCTCTCGTAATTTCATGGGAATCCTTAAATTATCAGGTTTCATGATTTCCAAGACCTCATCAGCTGGGATTTCTTTACCTCTTGAAAGAAAAACTTGGTCCAAATCATTAGCACTTTTATCAATGATAACTTTCACCCCTCGTTTCGTCTGTATCAGTTCATGGGTTCTTGACTCTTCAATATATTTTCGATTCAATCTTTGTCCCTTATGATATTCCCCATTACATGCACTGTAGACATTAGTGGAATTTAGTAGTTTGTTTCCCTTTTCAGATATATTCATTGTTGGTTTTTGCTGTGTATTAAAAGTTATTCATTAAATACGGAGATTAGCTTTGGTAAATTATTTTCTCTGTTTCACAATGGAAGACGTGTCCCGTGTAATACCATCACGTGACTGATTTTACTTTTGGTACATTTAAGATCGATCTTCTGACATATTTACCATAATGCAATACATGAGGTTGGAATTTTATGGTTTGAAGAGAATTTTATGAGAAGAGTAATGGTTAATAGATGAAATGTACAGGTTGCGTTTAGGTTCTTAGTGGGGACAGAAATGAAACTCGCGACATGCTACTAGAACAGGCAAATGTGACAGGGCCAATGTAGTGCGTACAGAAACACAACAATCGAGGCAGACCAGTGCATACTTCCAGGTCTAGAAACCACAGCAACAGGAACAGCGAATGAACGACTGCTGTCAGGCAACTTTGGGACACTTTTTCACTTTCCCGTTAGTGCAGATTAGAGGTACAGCAACCACACGCCGACCGCCCTAATCAAAAAAACACGGAAAGCAAAATATAAGGTTTCCCACGAAACCTACAAGACCAGACGAGACCAGACGAGACCAGACGAGACGAGCTAAGTTACAGGCAAAAAAAAATTTTAGTACGTACAAGAACTACTGAGGTAGAAAAAAAAAAAGAGCATAATTAGACTTACGAATTATCACAACATTCGATACAAGTACAACCAACTATGATGTCTGAGAAGAAAAGATTTAGTTCTAGGATCTCATCCATATTTAACCATTCCCCACCTCCGCAAACTCCAAAACAAACACCCCCTTCACAGCACCCAAGAACCACTACCACACCCAAGGCACCACCAATTCAAAATAAACCAGGTCCACTAAGTAAGCCTTATTCCAATGTTCCCCAACAACCTAACGAAGTATTAAGATCACCAATAGGACCAGCAGCTAATCAGTTCCACGTTGAGCAACAGTCTCCTCAATACTTGGGTCGATTAGGAGGATCGCCAGATACCCCTGACTCTAGCCAAATACCAAAGAGTCCAAATCCCTCAATTGGTAGATTAAGACGGAAACCACCAAGTCCTTCGGATCTAGACTCGTTTGATTTTGGGACCAGTGACTCACCTAAATCAGGGACAGGGGTGACCAATGACATTTTAGAAGAATTAGAAAACGATATTGATAATTTTTTACGTGATGGCAGCGAGTCTGAACGTGGAACGTCAATAGAACCAAGATCAAATTCCAGTACCCATTCGTACCAATTTCCAAGCAGTTCAAGCAATGCCAATAGTGAAAATAGTAGTACGCACGATTTGAACAGATCAAAACCGATAATGGGCTTGTCAGATATACTAAATGAACAAGAAGGTGCAGTGGTGAATCAAACAGTGCCGTATCCTATAAATTACCCACTAGAAACACCATTTGAATCACCAGTGGATTCACCTCATATAATACAAAACGAATTTATGCGAATTCAAAGTAATGATAGTGACGATATAAAACATTTAAACCATGAGATCAGTCCTCAAAACGCCATATCATCATCTTCCACCATTTCTACAAGAGACAATTATTCTCCCATGGCTCCGAATTCAGGGAACGTTTCAAGGAAAACTACCACCACTACCACCCACACCCCTTCACGGTTGCAATCAACCCGACTGGTGTCGACACAACGTCTGCAGAGCTTTCTCGGACGCACTGTCACCCAGAAGACCCAAGGAAGCAGCGTACGTCGGATTTCCAGTTCTATGGGGTCAATAAACCTTGTCAGCACATATGTTCATACCATCAGAAGATCAGCGGGCACAGCTTACAATGAACTGAAACCAATCAAATGGAAACTCCCTGTGGGGATCCAACCTGAAGACAAAACAAGAACAATGAGATCAGGATTCCTAAGTTCATCTCGTAAGAAGACCAGTGGGGTGGAGTTGAAACATGGACATTTGAAACCTCGTTTACTAGCTGCTGAAATCGATGAAGGAGATGAGTCTACATCCATAGGCTTATCGAAGACCGTTACTACTAATACGACAACCACTGCAGCCACTGCGACTAATCCTATTACCGAAGTACAAAGTATTGCTACTACAAGTACTAAATATGGCAGTGGAAGTGGCAGTGGCAGCATAAAGAGAAATATTTCGATAACGTCAAGCAGTTCGTCTGGTAGTTTGTCGGATAAGAATTTCAGTAACTTGGGATACTACCAACACAGAGGATATAGGGACGATCTTGAGGATGAAGAAGATAATGTGGGAGAAGACCGTGACGATGAAACAGAAGACGAGAACGGACGTGTTAATGGCTCGGTGTTTGTAGATTCAGACAGTGTGGATCAAGAGGATGAAAGGCCTAGATTGGTATTGGCCAATCCAGACGATGGCGACAGCGATTAATATACATTATGCTTTTATTTATTAACTATTGGTTAGTACTGTAGCTTCAACGATTATATATATATATATATATTCAGGTTCATACATATTCTAGGACACCGCGCACTACTAACCACTGGACTGAAAAATTGTTTTGCGTGTTGACTTTGTTGAAGACGAGGAACTTAACAACAAATCAAATTTTTTTTTGCTGAAACAACCACCAACCAATTACTATTCCACCCGGTCAATTGAATCAAGGTTATTACTATTTCTTATGAGTGATAGCGGATATACATTAATCTACGAGCCGAACACGGCTAGTAAGATCTCAGTCAATGAGTTGAAGAACTTGTTGGAAAAGGGTAAAGATGATGTCAAAGTTGATACCATGAAAAAGATCTTGATCACTATATTGAATGGAGATCCATTGCCAGATTTGTTGATGCACATTATCAGATTTGTCATGCCTTCCAAGAACAAGGAATTGAAAAAATTGTTATATCATTATTGGGAAGTTTGTCCAAAGTTGGACGAGTCTGGCAAAATGAGACATGAAATGATTCTTGTGTGTAACGCCATCCAACGTGATTTGCAACATCCAAACGAGTACATTAGAGGTAACACCTTGAGATACTTGAATAAATTAAAGGAGCCTGAATTATTGGAAACGTTAGTTCCAAATGTGCGTCAATGTTTAGAACACCGTCATGCATATGTTAGAAAGAATGCGGTGTTTGCCTTGTGGTCCATTCACAAAGTCAGTGATCATTTGGCTCCTGATGCGGATGAATTAATCTATCGCTTCTTGTACGATGAAAACGATTCTGTTTGTAAAAGAAATGCGTTTGTTTGTCTTGGTGATTTGAACAGACAAGCTGCCTTGCAATATATACAAGACAATATTTCTGTTATTGAAACTTTGGACCCATTGATACAATTAGCCTTTATTGAATTTATCAAGAAAGATTCACTTCAAAACCCAGGTTTGAAACAGCAATACGCTCAGTTGATGACAGAAATTCTTGAAAGTTCATCAAATGTTGTTGTCTACGAAGCAGCTAATACTTTGACTGTCTTGACTTCCAATCCACAATCTGTCTTATTGGCTGGAAATAAATTTGTTGATTTGGCCACCAGAGAATCCGATAATAATGTCAAGATTATCACATTGGAAAGAATTAATCAATTACATAAACAACATCCAGGTGTATTACAAGACTTATCTTTGGAGATTTTGAGAGTTTTGTCTTCCCAAGACTTGGACGTCAGAAAGAAAGCTCTTGACGTCACTTTACAATTTATTTCTACTAGAAATGTTGAAGATGTTGTCAAGTTGTTGAAGAAAGAATTACAAACCACTGCATTGTCCAACGACGACAAGAATTCTGAGTACAGACAATTGTTAATCAACGCTATTCACCAATTGGCCATTAAATTTGTTGAAGTTGCAGCTAACGTTATTGATTTGTTGTTGGATTCAATTGCCGATTTGAACAGCACTGCGGCATATGAAGTTATTACTTTTGTTAAAGAAGTCGTTGAAAAATTCCCAGATTTAAGAGAAACCATTTTGAAGAGATTGATCTTGGCCTTGCCTCACGTCAAGAGTGGGAAAGTTTTCCGTGGTGCATTGTGGGTCATTGGTGAATACGCATTGGAAGAATCATTGATCCAAGATTCTTGGAAATATATCAGAGGTAGTATTGGAGAAGTACCAATTCTTACCAGTGAATTAAAACAAAAGAAACGTACTTCGGAAGATGGCCAACAAGCGGAAGGTGAACATGGAGAAGGAGAAGGAGAAGGAGAAGAAGAAGGAAAGCCTCGTAGAAAAGGTCCTGTAGTGTTGCCTGATGGTACTTATGCCACAGAGTCTGCTTTAACTAGTGAAACATCGGATGCCACAGAAAGCGATAGTCAAACGCCAATTAGAAAACAACTACTCGCTGGTGATTTCTATTTAGGTGCCGTTTTATCATCGACTTTGGTCAAATTAATTCTCCGTTTACAGAGCTTGCAGCTGACTCCAGAGAAGATTTTGAACGGTTTAAAGGCAGAAGCTTTGTTAATTATGGTTTCTATTTTGAGGGTTGGTGAATCCAGCTTGGTTGCTAAGAAGATTGATGAAGACTCGGCAGATAGAATAATGTCGTACGTGAAGATTTTGAACGATGAAGAAGACATCAAAGAAATCAAATCTAGTTTCCTTGAGGATACTAAAGATGCTTTCAAGGCACAAATTTCTAATGTTGAATTGAAAAAGGCAGAAGCATTGGCCAAGGACTTGCATGAAAATGCGGAACAAATTGACGATGCTATCGTGTTTAGACAATTAGACAAAGATAACAAGACAAGTAAAGCAACTGTTGATGATGTAGCTGTTGCTTCTGGAAGTAACGAATTGAAGAAGGAGGACTTATCTTCAAGATTGAACAAAATATTACAATTGACTGGTTTCTCAGATCCAATTTATGCAGAAGCCTTTGTTAAAGTCCATCAATATGATGTCGTTTTGGATGTTTTATTAGTCAACCAGACCACCAACACTTTAAGAAACTTGTCTGTCGAATTTGCCACCCTAGGAGATTTGAAAGTTGTTGATAAACCAACCACTGCTAATATTGGACCACATGGCTTCTATAAAGTACAAACCACTATTAAGGTCACGTCCGCAGATACAGGTGTTATTTTTGGTAACATTGTGTACGATGGTCAACACTCCGATGAGTCACGTATAGTCATATTGAATGATGTTCATGTTGACATTATGGATTACATCAAACCAGCAACATGTTCCGAAAGCCAGTTCCGTAAGATGTGGAATGAATTTGAATGGGAAAACAAAATCACCATCAAATCGCCAATTGAAAGTTTGAAGGAATACTTGGATGCATTGATGAGTGGCACCAATATGCAATGTTTGACCCCAGGTGCGGTCATTGGAGAAGAATGCCAATTTTTATCTGCTAATTTGTATTCTAGATCCAGTTTTGGAGAAGATGCCTTGGCTAATTTATGTATAGAAAAACAATCCGATGGACCTATAATTGGTCATGTTAGAATAAGATCAAAGGGACAAGGATTGGCATTGTCATTGGGTGACAGAGTTGCTTCGATTTCCAGAAAGGGTAAGAAGGCTGCCATCGCTCATGTGTAGAATCAGTAGGAGTGTGTAAGTTTTTATATTAAAAAACAATAAAATTATAAAATAGCTATTAAATCATTACAATTGTAATTTACCTGTTGACGAATACAAATATTTAAGCAATCTCTTATTGGCATGGCTCATACCTTTTGAATCGTCAGCAGGGTATAATCCAGGATCTATATGAGTACCGAAAACCGGACTGTTTTCTACCTCATTACTGTCAACATTTCTTCCTTCTTCCACAATCTGCAACAAAAAATTGAATATTGATGTCAAATCACCTTGAATGAAACACGTATATATGCCACCATTATAATAAGCAACATCGAGATATTTCAAAGTGTTTAGTTTAACAGCCTCATTGTTCCTTATTATTATCGTGGATTTATAATTTGAAGTTTTGAAAGTGAACAAATCATAATTGACAATCGATTTAACATTTAAGATACATATAATGTATAACAAACATTTGGCAACTTTAATCGAAGAATTTCCGTATACCGTTAAATACTGATCTATTGAGCCAGATTTTGGATTAGTGGCGGAAATATCACTGATGTCGAAATTATCAATCAATTTTTGCTTCTGTTGTAATATTTGTTCTGGTTCCGTTAATGTCAATAGTATGGTTAAATGCGTTGATTTCGCAGCATAAGTTGTGGTGATTCTTGGACTTAGTTTATTTATATAGTTGATAATTTTATCATCATCTATTGGTTGTGTCTGGTGGGATGGTTGCCTTGGATCCCCATTTGTTAATTGAAGTTGACATGTAGGTTGTGGGGATTGCGATTTGAAATTAGGATCATTGGAATAAGGTATCTTTCTTTTTCTAATATTTGATCGGCCCAAAGTTG
>JAKTVH010000046.1:0-50303 GCA_030557105.1 Candida frijolesensis | reverse complement strand
TATATAAAGATTAACTACCGGAATAACTAATTGGCTACGGTAACCATAACATCAACAAATCTATAAATCACAATGGGTAGTAAGAAAGAAAGCAAGAGCAAATCAAGCACAGAAGAAGTTGCCACCGAAGACAACTATGAAAAAAGAATGTCTGCTGTTTTACCATTCGCTAAACCATTGGCATCTAAAAAAATCAATAAGAAAATTTTAAAGACCGTTAAAAAGGCATCCAAGGCCAAACATGTTAAACGTGGAGTTAAAGAAGTGGTGAAATCTTTGAGAAAAGGTGAAAAAGGTTTAGTTATAATTGCTGGTGACATCTCTCCACCAGATGTCATATCACACATCCCAGTCTTGTGTGAAGATAACGCCGTTTCATACATCTTCATTCCTTCAAAAGAAGATTTGGGTTCTGCCGGTGCCACCAAGAGACCAACTTCCTGTGTGATGATTGTCCCAGGTGGTGGTAAATCCAAGAAGAACGCCGACAAAACTGAAGAGTACAGAGAAGGTTACGATGAAATTGTCAAAGAAATCAAAGCTTCTGATTAGATAAAAAAGTAGAAGAAAGAAGATCAGAATATCAACGGATGATGGTAAGGAAATAAACTTGATTAATGGAATGAATAATGCATTTATTAAGCAAAGACATACAAGATGTATAATTATAGGCATACACAGCTTTTTACAATAAACAATAAACAAAATAAAATAAAATAAACTAAAACAATGTAAATGATAACTACGTGTCAAAACAAGCTGGTAAAGATATATATCGTGTTGTAGTTAGCCACGCAAATACTTCCTCTATGATATAGAGTTGTTCTTCGTACTTCGATTACTGATGTTTGAGGTGCACAGTAATCTACATTAGGAGAGAGCGAACCCACAACAAAAAAAAATTCAGTGCGAGAGATAACTATCAACAGACCAGACGATTCAACTTTAACTAATCCAACCCCAACATGACTGATCCCAATTCCAATTCCAATTGCGATTCAATAAACAAAAAGAATGATAGCGAAGATATTGTAACTGCAGTTGATTATATTGAGAACCAAAAGGAACTAGAGAAAGAAGCCAGGGAGCTAATGCCCTACGACCCCAATGAGTGCACGTACGAACAAGGGGAATTACGACAACCTTTATTTGCATGTCTCACCTGTTCGTCACAGAATAACAACCAACCGATTGGCATTTGTTACTCTTGTTCTATTCAGTGCCATCTGCAACATGAATTGGTGGAATTATTTACCAAACGTTCCTTTGAATGCGATTGTGGGACAACAAGAATGAATAATACCCCCGATGGTGCATGTAAATTGAGACGAAAGGGCAAACCGGAAAAGAAGGAACGGAAATTATCCAATGTTTCAACATCATCAAATAGTGGACATTTGGAATTACCCGCAGAAGATATCCCCAGTGAATCCAACACGTATAATCAAAATTATTTTGGTAGGTTTTGTGGATGTAAACAATTGTACAACCCATTGGAAGAAACAGGACATATGATCCAATGCTATTTTGGGTTCACGTGTGGTGAAGACTGGTATCATGATAGATGTATCATGGGGGTGAAAACTTTGGGTAACTCTGTTGTTGAGAAATTAAAGATCGAAGGGGAAAACATATTGGAGAAACTATCTTCTCCTGGTTTGGATGCCACAGATCGAAGCAATCAAGCGAAACACGGAGAACAGGAACAAGAACAAGAACAAAAGCCTGAAGAAGACCTGTTGGAGCAGTTGCAATATTTTCCGAAATTAGAAACCTTCGATGAGTTCATCTGTTGGAAATGTGTGAACCAGTTCAAGGATGTATTTGAAGAATTAGATAGCAAGTTCCCGGGTGTTATAATGACCAAATTGCCACGATTTGAAAACATAATGACCGTAGAAGACTGGTATAACAAAAGGGAAGAGTCTTTACAACCAAACCCCAAGAAATTGAAAACTGGAAATAGCCATAATGGTGTCAACGATCAGACTTATTCAATCTTCTTGGGCAATGATTTTCGTTATAAACTTTTGGATGATTATGACAGTCTTGACCATGAGTCAAAATTGTATAAATTTTTAGACAACAATTCGTATCTTTTCAAAGACGATCCCATATTCAAACCTCCAGAAGATGAATCGGAAGAAGGTTGGTCCACTACTGACATGGGTGCAGCAGAAGCATTGCATTCTTTGCCACGAGACAGAGCAATTGAAAGTGTCCAAGCATATGATAAAATACGCTCCAAACTACGAGAATTCTTTAAACCATATGCTCAACAAGGTAAAATTGTCACCGAGGACGAAGTCAGAAACTTTTTTGGGCACATCGATGATAATGCTCAGGATTCCCAACGGTGAAGGTGCATAGTTTATTATTACTACAATTTTAAAACTTGGTATTGATTTATTTATTTTACTGATTAATATATATATATATACATGTTACGATGAAGTTCATCCCCATTAATGAGAAATAACGTCACTAATGCTGTCTTTTGCTCTTTTTCAATTCTTCCAATTTAGCAAACTCGTCTTTCCAAACTTCGTTTCCTTCTTCTTTGGTGAAACCTTTGAATAATTCATCATAGACTTCGCTGTACCATTCGACTGGGATATACGTAAGTCCTTCTTTAACTTCGTCTGGAATTTCATCCAATTGGTATTCACTGTCTTTAGGGAAAATGATCTTGGTGTAACCAGCTCTCTTGGCACCCAACGATTTTTCTCTCAACCCACCAATTGGTAAAACCTTACCAGTTAACGTAATCTCCCCGGTCATGGCAACATCATTTGGTAATGCTTTATTCAAAGCTAACGAAAGTAAAGAAGATGTGAAAGCAATACCAGCGGATGGACCGTCCTTAGGAACAGCACCTCCTGGACAATGCACGTGGACATGAGCAACTTCGAAGAATTTATTTTCAGGGAATCGTTTCACCATAAATTGCTTGACAAATGAGTACGCGAGTGTGGCCGACTCTTTCATAACGTCTTTCAATGACCCAGTGATATGTATACCTGAGTTTCCAAGATCTGAGCTGATAGAATCTGTCAAGATGGATTCAATGTATAATGCATCACCATCTCCTGATGTGTTGTATGCTAACCCGGTGGCAACACCAGGAGTCAAAGTCTCATATAATCTATCCTTGATGTACAATTCTGGTCCAACAAAATCCTTCAATGTCTCAGGCGTAACAACTATTTTCAAATCAGATGGCAAAACAATCTTCGTAGATTCCTCTTGTTCTTCGACTTTACCTTCGTCTTTGGTAAAATCTTCTTCCACTTTACCTTCTGCGGCTGCTACTTCCTTCGGCTCTTCTGCAGCTGCTACTTCCTTTGGTTCCTCTTCGGCAGCAGGGTTGCTCTCTTCAAATTGTTCAACTATTTTTCTAGAAGCCTTGCTGAAAATTCTGTTAACCAAAGTCTTGACATTTCTCAATCCACTTTCACGACAGTATCTATCTATCAACCTGGCTATGGTTTCATCTGGAATTATAACATGTCCATCTTCCAAACCGACTTTCTTGGCGGCTGCCGGAATCAAATACTTCTTTGTGATTTCGATCTTGTCAAGCTTGGTGTAACCATTGACTTCAATAATCTCCATACGATCTCTTAATGGTGGCGGTATAGACCCAAGGTAGTTTGCAGTACACACAAACAAGACTTTGGATAAATCAACACTGACCTCAACATAACTATCCACAAAAGTACCATTTTGTTCTGGGTCCAAGATTTCCAAGAATGCTCTTGCGGCACCACCATGAGCCGTTGTATCCAATTTATCGATTTCATCAATCAACATCAACGGGTTAGAAGTTTTGGCTTTGGTTAACGCAGTAATAATCCTACCGGGGAGAGCCGCGACGTAAGTTCTTCTATGCCCTTTAACATCATGAACGTCTTGAACACCACCAACAGAAATTCTGGTGTATTGACGATTCAAGGATTCTGCAATCGATCTGGCGATGGAAGTTTTCCCGGTACCTGGAGGTCCAACTAAACACAAAATCTTACCGCTAATATTACCGGAAATCTTTCCTACAGAAATGAATTCCAAGATACGGTCCTTGACATCTTGCAAACCATAATGGTCTCTGTCCAAAATTTCACGAGCGTGCTTAACGTTGAAAGTGTCCTTTGAATATACTCCAAATGGTATAGATGTTAAGCAATCCAAGTATCTCTCGAGAACATTTTGCTCCACATCGCTCTGTGATCCCAACTTAGCCTTTTCCGCTTCATAAACTGCCAAAACTTCTTCCGGCATCTTTAAATGCTTAATCCTCTCGTCAAATTTGTTTGCCTTGGACTTTTCCTCGAAACCCGCCACTTTTAATAGTTCCTTTGAATACTCTTTTATCAAAGCCTGAGCATAACTCTTATCATGGCGCTCTCTCATTTGCTTGAGAGCGAGCTGTCTCAATTTATCAGCATCAACTTCGGTTTGTAACAAACTCACAACTGATTGCAACTTCTTTTTGACGTCCACAAGTTCAATAACCTCTTGAACTTGTTTTGGGCTGGCACTCACCCTAGCACAGACGAAATCTGCAAGTGCTGATGGGTCATTTAATTTTTCTTTTAGTTGTGGGTTGGTGATATTTTCTGGAGCGAAACTTGCATATAGCTCTTTAATTTTTTCAACGAAGAATTTGACGTCTTCGTCATGTTGGTTGTATTTCTCATCCTTGAGTTCTTTCGTAACAGCAGAAGAAACGCGGAAACCCTTCAAAAATGAGGTGGCATATTGTCCGTCGTCATTTTCAATGTTTTGATTCTTGACCTCGGGAGTGTTTAAGTCAACCATTTTAACTCTGCAGTGAGGATACAACAATATAGTCCCTCCTCCGCCACCTCCTTGTGCGTCCGTGATCTTCGTTATTTGACACAAGGTTCCTACGTCATGAATAAATTCCTTGTTTGGTATAACATCTATGGCAGCATCCTTATGGTCCCTGTCACGAACATGGAAACATACAAAATACGGAACGTCTTTGTACAACAGATGTCTCAAACATGCAAAAACTTCCGGATCGGCGACTGTGATTGAGCTTGCCACACCAGGGATTGGTGGACGATCTTTCATAGGAATAGCCAAAAATGGAGGATATAACTTATTTTGCAAAGTAGCTGGGCGCTTTTGTTTCCCGGATTTGTTATCAGGACCCTTATCATTGCCATTATTATTATTGTCACTGCCACCACCAGATGTAACCTGGGAAGAGGACGACACTGGGTTGTTTGGATCTGCTGTTGGTTTTGTATCGATGTCTTTCACGGGATCCTCAATGTCTTTTTCATCTTTCTTCTCTTTCTCTTGCTCGATCTCCTTGCCATCATCCTTCTCCTTCTCCTTTCTTTTCAGTTTCTCTTTACTGCTAGGTTTATCCTTTGCAGCTGGTTTTTCATCTTTAGCGGAGTCAAAAAACAAGTTGTTATTATACAAATGTGGGATCATAAAAGGTTGCTCATTGTTGAAACTGTTGGTAAATGATGGTAATAATACACTCGGAGGAACTGCTGTGTGAGTGGCTGCTGAGGTTGCACGTCTCACAGACGTCTTAGCCAAAGACCTCAACAACACCAGAGACTGAAGTCGTAACTTATTACTTCTGGTAGCACTAATCATTTGGTGTTCTTGGTGATAGAATAGTTAAGCTATGATTCTTCCTGTGGCAAATAAAAAAAAGAAATAGAGACCATAGTTGACACTCGCTTCGTTTTTTCATGGCCGTTTTTTTTTTTTTCGTTCATCGAAGACCGAGAATCGCAGGCGACATTTTTTTTAAGACCGAATGTGTATTGTCATACAGTTTATACAAATCAACATAAAGAAATTCCGTACATTATATCCAATGTCTATTTAGTCTATTGAGAAGATATTCTTTTTCTTCTTTGGTTTCGATGGTTGGATCCCTTCATCGTCTGCTTTTCGCTTCTTGGTCGGCGATCCCAATCCCAAATCTTTGAAATTTTCATCCGCGTAATAATTCAAAGGATTGAGGTCGTCATCATCCAAACCATGAGAAACTTTCCCATTCCCACTCCTGTCGAGCTTACTATCCAATTGCTTTTTTGATTTTGATAGTAGTAGTTTCTTTTTAGGTTTGAGCGTAGGCTTATTTGCTTTCTTTCGTGCCTTTGATCTTTCATGGTCGGAGTTATTTCCACCATCCTTGGATGTAGATTGCATAGTGGAATTGGCACTAACAAAACTGGATGATACAGTGTTATCGGCTTCGTCTGTTGGCGTCCCTTCTTGGTAATTTCTTCTCTTGGGTGTGAAATCTGGTGACGAAGATCCTTCGTTCTCGGATTTGTCAAATGTTTCCATGTATTTGGTTGGAGTACTTGTTGAAAGAGTATTTCCTGTGGGGGAAGACGGCACGGCACTACTACTGCGTATCCCTAGAGTTGTCGTGGTAGCTGTTGTGTCGGATTGAACATGGGGAGGAGAAAATTCGGTAGTTGTTCTCGAAGTCCTCTTCAAAGTCAATTTTGATTTTCTAACGGGAGTCATAACCGAATCAAATACAGACATTGAGCTAAGTGGTGGCACTGTCAAACTCCTGCCTTGGCTAAAACTGGTCGCCTTTTTGAAATTTGGTGAAGCAAATATTGAAGGTCGCGACTTGGAAGAAAATGGTCCACTGCCAGTCGCCAATAACGACGATTTGTTGATGTTTGACTTTAGATCTTTGATCTGGGATTTCAACTTCATATTCTCATCTTTCAACGCGTGAAGCTTTGCCTTTTGGAGTTTTGATGACGTGGAATGCTCTAATTTTAGTTTGTTTATTGTAACTTCGTACTCATTGAGTTGCTCACCTGTTGGCTTGACGGGAGTATTTGCTTTCGGTGGTTTGACAGACTGTCTCTTGCCTCGTCGAGTTCGACCAACAGGCTCAAGATTTTTGAAATGGCTGTTGGTTATGACTTGCAAAATAGATAACTTGATTAAATTCTTCCGAGCATTATCCTCATTCTCGATTTGCTTTAGTTCGTTCCGTACTCTGTAATGTCGATGAATACTCTCCTGATCCACCATATTAATTGTTAATAAATATTTGTAGGGCACTCGTGTTTGTCCAAGATGTTTTGATATTGCACTCTCTTTTAATTTTACTTTTTTCTTTGTTTTTGTTTTCACCATTGTTTTGATGATGGTAGCGTTCTGTCACGTGATTCAATTACAAATATTGTAAATATCCAACACAAGCACTTTCTATGTTTATATAACCCGAATTCTACATATACGTAAATGCTCTTCATCAAAATTTGCAAACCTCTAAGTTGAACACAAGGAGAGGTATTTGCCTAGAAAGAAGCGATTAAGGTTTGTTAAGATTAGTCTTTATATTTCATGAGAAAACAGACAGGAAAAATTATCTGTCTCACTATAAAGCCAACTTTGAAGAACTCACAATTTACAGCACAACTTATTGATTTATTAAAATCATTATGGAACAAATATGAACACAACAAGTCCCACATCGCATCTAATTCATTACAAAGACAAATTGGCTAACCTACGATCAATTAAGTTTTACAACTTGTCGTTGAATATTCAGGACGACGACGCAATACAGAAACCATGTGAATCACAGTTAACACCTAAAAGGTTGGGTCGACGAAGAAGTACCTTAACAGCAACCACGATATTATTTTCAAGTCAAGAAGTTGATGATTCTATAAGTCCGGAGAGTTTGGTCAAAATCAATCTGTCTTCCTTACTTGTCACCTTTGCATCTATTCATTTACCCAATGGCAAACTTTTGTATATTAGTGAGGTCACTACAAACGAAATGAACCCCCAATTTGAAGTGAGTCTACCACACATTTCGCCAAACATTCATAAATTTATAATCAAACTATGGTGCAAGATAGATAAGGATTGGAAGATGCTATGTTATTATAAGTTGAACTTACGGAAATCAATACCTGTGGGAGATCAGTCGGATGATTTTGATTTGTTCAAGAGCAATTCGGCCTCACTACAGCTAAATGACCAGTGGTTCAGCTATGCAGATATGCTTACAGAACATGTTGATAAGAGGAGGTTAAAGGAACTGATTCCACCCATACCATCATATACATTTGATTCCATGCGACGTTTGAACTATTTGTCAAACACTTTGCAAGAATTGACAATCTCCAAACATAATCTAGTTCAACACATCAAGTGCCACATAGGCAATCTACAAAATTACAACAACATTAACAATATCAACATTGTTCTCGACAGGCTACGTTTTCAGGTGGATCAATTGGTGCATGATGTGAGCACGATGAAATCAAGTAACGAAGAAATGACCAACAAGATATACAACCATAAACAGAAATTAAAGGACTTGAATCAGATTATCGAAAACTTCAACAGCGACACGAAGGAATTGATTGTACGGAAATTGGAATTGTGCAAATCGGAAATAAACGGAGTGCAACAGGCACAGACAATGCTACAACCTCAGTTAAACGCTCTTTTGAAGCAACATATTCAGCTAGTCGATTCCATATTCCCTATAATCAATATTGATTTTGCCAATTTTTCAATTTTGGGATTTCAATTTCCGCAAGATCACCAGGAACTTTTGGCGGTGTGTTATTACAATGATCCAAAAATCGGCTTGAAAAATCAGTATTATGAACCTGTATTTGATAATGAAGTGCAACTTCACGATTTCAAAGTTGTTCAAATAAATGCATGTTTGTCCCTCATTGTTCAATTAATGTTGATAATTGCCGATTTGACCAACTCGGAGTTGAAATACAAGATGATCCTTTCTGGGAACCGGAGTTACATACTTGACGAAATATCTGAGGAGTACCCAATATCGAAGAAAACTCCTCGAAATGTATCCAAGCCGTATAAGTTCCCGTTATTCTATGATTCACGACATAATGAAAAAATATTCAATGGCAGTCAATACATGGTAATGAATCAGAATTTCGAGTATGGACTCAAGCTAATGAATAAGGATTTGATGATTTTGATTGATAATGTTCAGAATTTGATCATTGGTTCTGAAAACGTAGTTAGTGATGTTCCCTTGGATTGTTTGGATAATTTTCTATGGAATTTAAAGTATCTAGAGTTGTTTATGACTGCGTACGAATATCATGGCCTAACTGTAAAATGCAATATTTTATTAAATGATATATAAATCCCCATAATATACAAGTGAAAGTTTAAAAAAAGCTAGAAACTTAAAAAAGAAAACGAATTGAAAAAAATATATATATAACTGAAAGGAAAAGAATGGAATTTTAGATTTGATGAAAAAGATATCCAAAGAATGAGACGTTTCCAACTTTTTTTTTATATTGTAGTTGTTGTTTTTCATAAAAGCATTAGATTAGAATAATGCAATGGCCAAGGCACCCAAGGCAGCACCCACTGGAGCAATCATTCCATTAGCATTACCAGCAGCAGATGTACTTGAGCCAGTAGTAGTGGTGGCAGCTGATGAAGTAGCAGTGGCAGAACCAGATCCACTTGAGGTGGTGCTAGCAGCAGCAGAACCTGAACCTGATGCTGATCCAGATTCAGTTCCGGAGGCAGCCGCTCCACTGACAGCATCTTCGATTCTAGTGTACCATGGAAGATTGGTAGCATAACTTTCCAAAGCAGAAATATCGAGAGATGGGTCTTCCAATAAAGTGGTGTATGAGTCGTCAGTGTAAGTCAAGACTTGGGTGGCCAAATTACTCAATCCAGCTGGGATGTTGGAAGCAGTAGCAAAGAATCTAATGTATTGAGTGTCATGAGCTTGGTAGTCACCAACCAAAGCAGTTAAGAATTCAACGTCATATGATTGAACTGAAGCAGAAGCAACCAAGGAAGCAAACAAGGCAGATAATGAGATGGAAGTGGTGAATTTCATAGTAAGATATTAGTGATTAAGGATATAGATCTGGCTTTTTAATTGTAGTCGATGAGGAAATGAAAAGAAAAAACAGCATCGAATCTTTCTATTCAAGAGAAACAGATCAAGTATTTATAGTCGAATCATCGAAGAGAAGGTTTGACTAATGGGGGAACCTCTTGTATTCTTTCTTCATGGGAAATTTCCCAATTAGGCAATTACTTCTTTGGGGGGTGGAGAGAAAAAAGCGAGAAATCAGGGCTTTTGTGATTCCTTCCTTCATTTTCTTTAATACGACTTCCATTGTTTTTTAACACCGTCCGCACGACATTATTATTTTTCAACCACCACGTCAATCTTGTAAACGTGTGTAATATGGTCCAAGTGTTTCACAACATGCCGAATTATTCTCAACGTGGCAATTTAAGGTAAAGAATGATGTAGATCTTGTTTTGTTTCTGGTTGTTTGTTGTTATAATAATATAATCTGTAAAACGTATTGTTGAAAAAATCCCAGTGTCGGTTAATTTGGAAAGTTGCGACATCGTCAACGAAAATTACTCGCTTGCGCGTGCGGAGTGGCATGAAATGGCATGAACTGACATTACACGACACGCGGAATATTAAAATTCCAATAAATACGAGCAACGAATAATAATAATGCTAAATGATGACTAAATGATGGGGTTGAACTATTACTTTAGTTCATAGCATTGCTGAGCTTTCTTTCTTATGTTATGAAATGGTCGATTTGCAATATATTATGATGTCATACCTTCTTTGGAAACGAAAAAAGAATCTCCGCGTTTCGTTCGCCACAACATTACCATATTGGGTAGTTTGATTCAAGCGGAGTACATTAATGATATTGAAAAAGTAGGCTGTACTCGATAGTTAGGAACAAAGATTATCCTGTCATCATGATCAACAGGTAGCTTGTTGCTACGTTTGCGTTGACCTTGATACCCCTGAATAGCGGAGTAAATTACGAAACTTAAAGTGGGTCTCGTTCTTTCTAGGATAAAAAAGTTTTTCGAAAGTTTTCTATACAAAAAATTGCAAAAAATTCAACAACAATATTCATTGTTTCCCATAATCCGACTTTATTGAGGATCGTTGATCATAAAATTGTCCAAACGGTATTTTGAATTATCCGGAATCAACAATCTAGACATTATGTATGCACACTTTGATAGAGGCTTTGCTGTTTAAGCAATGGTTAAATTCTTGCGAACGTGGCCCCTATTTTGAGCCATAAAAAATTACATGTTGATCGTAACTACTTGTAACGCCAAAGACGTTATTGATCCACGTACCTGATAGACTCATATCTTCCGTACTGCAGTGTGAAAATAGTACCAATTGCATTTATTAAATCAAAGTATGAGCAAAGTTTTCTGATTTTCGTAAAAAATGAGGGATCTCTTGAGAACAATAAAACTGGCTGGGAATCTTTTTTTCTTGGCAGGAAGTTGATGCAAAAAAAAAAACCGGTGTAACGAAAGAGTTAGAGATATAGCGAATTATAGATCTTTTTCTATAGTACTTACACATCAAATAAAAATAAAATCACAAACACAATTCTAGCTATTTGTCTAATCTAAATATATAGCATTCCTAAAAACACTGCAAACAAACAATCACACTCTTACAACAACAAGAGACCAGCAATGGCGGCAATGGAACCAGCACCACCAGCAACAACAGCTGGAGCAAGGCCAGAAGATGATGAGCCAGAAGCAGTTGAAGAACTAGAAGATTTAGAAGAAGAACCAGATTTGGATGCAGCACTGGCACTGCTGGAACCAGACAGAGCCTTAGATGAAGCAGCACTGGAGACTGAAGAAAGAGCGGAAGAAGCTTTGGAAGCAGCGGAGGAAGCTTTGGAAGAAGCAGAAGATTTAGCATCTGACGAGGAAGAAGAGTCAGCAGACATGACAGTAGCAACTGAAACAGCTAAAGCGAATAAAGTAGTGGAGAATTTCATTATTGTAGTGGGTTGTAACGGATTATGCGAATTACTTGTCGAAACTTCAAAAGTAGTAGACCTAAGAAAGGAAAAGGGAAATTCAGTTCAATTCAATGTCGAGAAGAAAATTGTACCCACTATTTATAGTCCACCAGGGGGGGGGGAGTCCAACAACCAAAACATTTCAAGAAATCAGAGGCGTTTGCAAATATGTCGAAGTGTGCCTCCTTTAGCAATCCCATGTTTATGTTTTATGTTCTATTTTGTATTTTGGCACGTCGTTTTAGGTGGCTTATGCAATGCATGAAAAAGCAATTGTTGCTCTCTCTAGTCACCAATTTTACGTCCGGTTAGTAGCCTCTATGGATGTATTACGGCCACAGCAAGCCTTGCATGTTATTACGACCGTGGTGGTGGTGGTGGTGGTTCTTCTTTTTCTTCTTCTTCTTTGCCAAGGCTATCCAGGCCCATCATTCCACGAAAACAAGCCGGATTGGCTACAACTTCGCTTTTTCGGTTAGCGCGTACGGCAAAACAAAGCGATCTGCAACTGGCACAAGTGAAATTGGATGACACGAAAGGGACGGTTCCTGAAATAGAGCAACAGACAAACACAAACTGCGGGGGGAGGGCACAGCCTATGTTTGCTGTGGTGTTATTGTGGCCCACTGAAAATTATGCCTGGACTAAAAACGAAATACCAGTAGTGTCTTGCATGTTCTCCCTGGATTCTCAATTGATGGAACTCAATGGATGGCTAACGCACATACACACATTGTTTGTAACATCGAGCCTCCTATAATCCAAAATTGAAAATGCCTCAGCAACAATTGACTTGACTAAGTTCTATTGTCACATTTTTCATCCCACTCTATTGTTGTGTCTGGTTGTTTCGAGTTCCCCTATTTTTTTTTTTTCTCTTCGTCTTGTCCAACGCGTGTGTCACAGGGCGTCATGTGGTGGTACGTATTGTGTCAATGTTAGTGTTTTCTTTTGTTCCAAGTTCTGCAGAGGGCATTTCTCGTCATACTGTACGTATTCCAAATGAAAGATGAAATTGATCATTAATATTACAATTAGTATGTAGTATGTTAGTATGCTACTATAAATAACTACACACACAAATTTTTTTTTTTACCCTTGGAATGCACCTGCGGCAAGACACAAGTTTCGGCGGGTAAAGTGGACCTTGTACACCGGCGTCTTCTTCGTGAAGAATGCATTCATGTGGTCACTAGTAGCAATTGACTCCTTTTTCGTCTGTTGCTGCTGCTGTTGTTGCGTCTGTTGCAGGCTTTGCTGTTGTGACGATTGGTTTCCGTCAGCACTGTTGCCACCATTATTGTTACTACTCACAAACGCGTCCGGCTCTGGACCAGCATCGTTAGTGTTCTTCTTAACATCCCAAACTCTCACACTGTTATCGGCACACCCACTGATCAACACGGTGCCGTCTCTCGAAAATGCCAACGAGTAAATGGATGCTCTGGCATGGCCCCTCATGCTTTTCAATCGTCTGCCACTGCCAATATCCCAAACACAGATTATACCATCTTCACCACCACTTGCCAACCATCTACCATCTGGCGAGACTGCGAGACAATTGACCGGATTCGTGTGGCCAAGGAACACTCTTACACAATTACCCGTTTGGACGTCCCACATACGACACGTTCTATCACTGGACCCTGTAAATACATAGTTCGAGTTGGGGTGGAATTCAACACAATCAACATCGTTGATGTGACCTGCAAATATACGCAAAGGATAGATATGATCCGTAGCCCATAATCTAGCGGTTTGGTCATGTGATGCGGTTACAAAATAATGACCCAATGGTGAAAACTTCACATCCCAAACTGGTTGTGTGTGTCCCTTGTACGAAACCAAAGCCGTGTAAGTGTCCAATGACCATAGTCTCACTGTCTTATCCTCCGAACACGACAAAAGGTATTTGTTATCGGGAGAGAACGACACCCCATACACTGGACCACTATGTCCAATCAACTTACGAGTATTTTCCTGTGGCTTGTGTCTATCTCTCTTCAAAACCGATTTCAAAGGTTTCCCATCAAGACTCCACAATTTAATGTAACTATCTTGGAAACCAGCCGCTACCATTGTAGAATCTTCGTTAAATTCAATACACGTCATGTCATTGTTGGTATTGTGGAACGTGTACATACACACTGAAGGGGAACTTGCCTGGATAGCCCCCAATTTAATTTTTGAACGTGAATCTTCCACTTGTAAAATCATTTTCTTGATATCGTTGGCATCCTTCAAGGGCAAGGGCAAAGACTCTCTAGCGGGCAGATCAGTTTCTGGCTTCGTCATTTCTTGGAACTCCTCGGTTAACGTCTTACCATTCACTGGTTGAATTTTCTCATCTTTCACCATTAACTCTGCTTCAACTTCTTTCGAAACTTCTGGATCTATAGGCATTTTGCCCAATTTCACATTTTGTTCATTGAATTTCTCAACTTCGTCGGTATCAGCAACATACTTCGATATACCTTCCTCAGGATTTGCTTCACCCTCTTGGTCAATCTTATCCGGTCTTGTAGTCGATATAACTGGGTCCAAATATTGATTTATTATACGAATCAAGATCCCACCACCAACAGCCTCATTTTCGTGAAGAAAATATAACAACAAATTCAACGAAGTTTTGGACACCAAAATACGATATTTGTATTTTCTATAAGCTGTTGCCAAGTCATTCTCTTCCAAGTGTTCAGGCAACGACAACCCGGCGAATTTCTTAACTTCCACACCGTGCAATACCGCATGATCAGATTTGAACTTATCAAAAAACCTCTTTGCCTCACTGGGGAATCCTTTGGAAATCAATTCCAAGAAGCAATGAATGAACAATGGGTATAAAACTCTGGACAATTCTGGTTTATACAAATCCAATGAAGAATCAACCCATCTTCTTAACATTGAGTATGCCGTGAAATAAATCTCCGGGTCGTTTTCTCTCTTCGTCTTGATTTCCAATTCTTTCAATTCCTTCAAGTCCTTTTCTTTGATAATTCTCAATTCCCGATCTTTAGTCTCTCTCAATTCTCGTTCTATCTTTGCTTGTTTATCACGCAAATCTTTCAAATCCCTTTCACTCTTGGTCAATTTCTCCTTGAGTTCTTTGTTGTTATTGTCATCAATCAATTCACCAGGTGTAGCTAAGGCTGTTGTTGCTGGTGTAGCAGGAGGGACACTCGCTGTGGGGATATTTGAGCTTTCAAGTCGAAGTTGTGCTTCGGTTCTATGGTATCCCTTTTTATTTAAATATTCCAACACTATTCTATCCAAATCAGCCTGAGAATATTGAGGTTGGTTGACTCTACCTTGTGCAGGGCGTGCTGCTCCTGGTCTTTGCTGTTGTTGTGGTTGTGATGACGCTTGTTGTTGTTGTTGTTGTTGCCCAGCCTGGGGTTGTTGTTCTTGTTGTTGACCCAGTTGAGTGGCTTGAGCCGGAGTTGATGAGTTTGCATTGCTTTGACCTTGAATAGCCGACGCTATCAGATTTGATTGAGCTTCTTTGTTATCTCCAACCATGCTAAGAGGAACTGCGATTGCAAAAGTCTTGGTTGTCTAATATGTGAAATATTTTGATGGTTGGAATTTTTCTACTTTTTTTTTTTTTTTTGTATAGTTTAGTGAGCGAGATAAAAATTGTCAAATTTCCCACTACTTTGACCAATATGCGTAATCAGCCATATATTACTTACCAGAAGTTGTCTATTAACTAGCTTAAATACTATACCGCTCTTCTCTATAAACCAAACAACGCAGACATGATCACCTCCTAACACATGTAATACCAATTTACTCACCAAATTTCTCTCGTCGACTCGTCAAATTTCTTCATCGATTCACCCAAACCTTTCAAATCTTTCTTGATCTGTGAAACATACATATTTATTTCATCAAAGTTTTCCTTTCGGTAGATAGTCTGATTCTTGAATTCCAAATCTTCTTCCCTATCATCGTGTTTGAAAAACGCATTTATCTTCTCTTGTACCACTTTTTTTCTAGTTCTGTCCTTCTCCGATTCTTCAATGTCTTCAAGAGTTTTATCTTCCTTCAACAGATTCTCCACAGGATGTGCCGGAGAAGTAATGGTGTTCAATTGATAAAAGTGTTGTTTCTGGTGTTCATTGTTATTTATATCATTAAACTGTTGCGTTGACATCGTACTCAACAACTTTTCTTGCAGTGATTTTAGTTTATCTAGTTCTTCATTAAATTTATCATTGAAAAACGATCCCTTCGTTCTTACTTCATTAGCCATATTCTTAACATCGTCTAGCACGTCGATTTGGGTCCATAACTTATCCAGATATGTCACAGTTGGCTTGGTGGCAGGAATTTTATCTATCGTTGCTATACTTTGTGAGTCCTGTGTAGAATAATTGTCAGCTGTTACCGCAGTATTGGTTCTTGATAATCGATAGTGACTACTGGAGCCTGTTCTAGTTGCCTTGGGTCGCAGACTGCCGAAATGTTGTGGTGATAGATTGCTGTGGTTCAAGGATGAAACCGATGTGGAATACGAATGACGACCAGGCACAGCCAATTTGGAAGACCCATCGCTTCTCATGGGTTGCAAGGGGTTCGGTTGATTCATTGTAGGTGTTGAGGTTGTAGCATATAGGAGGAAGCTGGTACATATGATTTTATTTTTTTTTTTTGTCACATTTTTTTTGTCATTAAACAACATCCATTTGGCTTTGATGGCCCCCATGGCAGAAGGTTGTGCATCGACACATATTCATCAACAAGTCTCCAGTTCACTACCACCGTGGAAGAAACTTCTTTATCTACAGCAGCCTTATCCTGACAATTACACTGATAAATCGTTTCTATCCCAATTGAAGAAAAGCAGACCACGTAGCAAATACCCATACTGGAAACTAGTACAAGATTTTTCGTTGATAGTCTTCTACATATCATGTACGTTGCAAGTGATTTTGATATTTGTTGGGATATATGTTGAGAAATGGGACACTCAAATGCCTACGTTGTTAGCAACAGCAATATCATTTGTTGCATTTTTACTATTAAGAAATTCTAATACGAATATTAAATCGTTAGCTGTGATAACATTCGTACTTTTGATAGTATCCCCAATTTTGAAATCGCTCACCAAATCAACTTCATCAGACTCAATTTGGGCAATTTCATTCATGCTATGTATAGCGAACGCAATTTTCCACGAATACTCGGTGCAAAATGGCTATAGACCAATATTGTCAACAAATATTTCCTTGTCAAATGCAATTGTGCTAGCGTCAAGACTAAATTCCACGTTAGACGCTTTTGCCTTTGTATTGCTTGCCGTTGAAATTAATATCTTGCTTCCGTTGTATGATGTAAGGATTCGTGAATTCGGTTACGAGCAATTGCATTGGGTTTTGATGTCTGTCGTGGTACTTCTTGTTACAAGTACTTTCTACATGCTAGGTTTCATGGTCTACGTAATCTACTATTTGATAATTTGCACGTTCATCATCTTAATATTACCTTTAGTTTACTTGTATTTATAGAATTGGTACACATTCACTAACCACGATATTTATTTACTTGCTTCCACTAATAAACATATTCTTTCAATACCTGTTCCAATACTTCGGGATACCATCTCTTGGCAACGTCTTGGTGCGATTTAATTCTATTTCTGAAAACAGCATGTCCAATGGGCTCTTTGCTAACGTCGGGCTTAAATTGGAACCCAGTATCAACACCCCAATCTTGTATTTTCTTGTCTCTGGCATTCTTCAAATTGAGAATCTCCTGTGGTATATCTTCCACAGCAGCCTTCGAACTGTCCAAATCGATAGTTTGGAAAAAAGGAATGGAAATCCTTGTGCCCGATCCTTCTTCAGGAATCAAGACTCGATGAATAGTTGCCTTGGCTACACCTTGGGTAATGGCTTCTAAAGTTTGTCCGTTATTGACAACCAAATGACCTGGGATATTTGGAACGGTTATCCATTGGCCTTGGAAATTTTGCACTTGCAATGAGTTCTGATGTTCAGTAGCTTGATAAATATAAGTAATCAAATCTGAATCTCTATGTGGACCGACTCCTTGGTTGGTTTGTGGGGTATCATTCAACGCAACGGATTTGGTATTGGATAATTGAGAAACATCCGGATAAGCAATCAATTTCATCTTACATTGTTGGTTTGGTTTGAAATAACCATTTAAAACCTTGGGGTCAACACCGATCGATTCTGCAAGCAAGTCTTTAAAAGTGCCACTCAATCGAGTCATCTTCGTAATGAAATTTTCCACCGTTGGTCTGAAATTTGGAATTTCCTTAGCATCGGGCCATAAATTTGGGCCCTCAATATTTTTATACAACGGTTCTCCTTCTTTAGGAGCTGGTAATTCAGTAGCAAGATCAATCTGTTCTCTCCAATCAGTGTGGGATGCGGTGATTTCATTGGCCAATCTAGTGAATCCCAAAAAGTGGGGACTGTTGATCATTTCAATTTTTTGTTTAACATGGTCAGGCAATGCAAAGAATTCAAGTGATTGTTTCTTGATGGCCTCTAGTTCCTCTTCAGTTGGACCCAATGATTCGTAGTTTTTCAATAATAGGAAACCAACATTGATAGAAGCGTGTCGTAACTTTTCTAAAAACTGCTGCTTGGTATTTTCATCAAATGCTTCTTGCAAATCGAGAATTGGTATCTCCTGGAAGGACATGGCCAAAGTTAGCTAGGGATAACAATGAAAGGAGGATTTAAAGATCTAATATGTTGTAGTAGTAAAATTTTTCTTAATGGGGTTCTTATTTCATGGTTTTATAAAATGATTCGATTTCTTGGGTTCCCTTATTGCGCAAGGCAATGAGCGCCACAGTTAATTTTTTTTTTATTATTAAGCACCACATCAATGTTGCAATGAGATGTAAAATAAAGACAATACACTACCCCATTATTTTTTTTACAAGGCAAATAATAAATTTATGAACTTAAACTCGGTAGAGAGGGTCCCACACGGGACTGTTTAAGGTTGGTAATCTAGAGGGAGATTATATGTTTGAGAGTCAATAGTCAAGTAGATCTCACATTCTCCTATTTTGTGATACTATCTAGAATTGTTTACAGACGATATTTGCAGCAGCCTGATTATTGAGATGGATATGACATCAACGTAATGACGACAGTAATAGCTGGAGCATTTCCCACCAGTCAGCCTCAGATGTTATCTGAGTATTCGATTCTCTGGCCTCCATTGGTGACATCATCTCAATTACCTAGTAACGTTGTTGAGTCAGATTCATCTCGATAATATCGAAGTATACCTATTTTTGACTTTCCAATTATTCTGAACAATGAAGATAACATTCTCATCATTCTTCTTGCCAAATCAGTAATATAACGTGAGACAATATGGACACACTAAGCTTTCCCTGGGTTGCATTCATCAATGACTTGTAATATTGAATCAGATCAAGTTTGTCATATGTGATATAATGGAAGATGAAGATCTGATGTTGATTCGAGAGAGGGGTACTACCGACCACTATTGGTATACTATCGTTTGTGTTCGTTTCCAAGTTAGTGGAGTGATTTGAAAAGAGTACAGAATTTGAAATCGACTAATTTTGCACAACGTGGAGGATGATGATGATGACAATGTGGAGGAGTTCTTTTGTGTAGTAGGTTAATAATCCACGCAAAGCTTTCGGTTCTGTAACTATTCTAATTACCTCCGCATTGCATCAGTAGGTTGTCCAATAAAATGGAGCCATGCAAATAATTTTTCCGAGGCAACGTTCCGTTTTGAGCACAAAGTATTGAGTGTATGATCAGGTTATTCCGGGCGAGTTCTTTTTTTTTTTTTTCAGGTCATTCCTCCAACAGTCTTAAAGTTAAGCGATCGCAAACCATATTAACAATGGATAGACTTTTTTAATGCTGTAACGATTCTCGGAATAATTGTTTTATTTATTTTTTTTTTTTCAGTTCAACCCCAAAAAATGTATTAGATCTCTGTTTGGGTAATCTCGAACTTCCGAGACTCATTGCGAGACAAGGGTGGAGGTTCGTTGAGGGTCTGCTGAAAATCAAATGGTCGTGAAGCCAATAGTCCCGCCTTAAAAAAAAAAAACAAATTTTTAGCTCCTCGCTACCCCCTCCCCCCAATAAGATTGGCCTAAAAAAACAAGAATTCCCCGTGGGATCTTTTTGTGCCACCTGAAAACAAGAAATAAAAAAGTCAGATCATTCCACGTAAGTTGGAGAGTTGAGAGAGAAACAGTCCATGTGTGTCAGGTTATGAACAGAACGTTTGGATCAGTATGAATTATTCGTCGGAAAAATTCAGCACCATGAGGTGATGTAATGATATTCGTTTTGTGAAGTGAATTTTTTTTTTTTTCTGTCTTTATCTTTGCTCTGGCGGCAACTGGGCTGGAGGAAGCGACAGTGCGTCGACTCACACGACCACCTGTTTTGGAGGCCCACTTAATTTTTTTTTTGTGTTTCTCCGGACTACAGCACTACGCATCAGTAGAGCACAGATCGTCGGAGCCCAACGACGAAATAAATTTTTCGGAATATAAATAGATATCGAAAATTTCTTACTTTTTTGGCTCTGGATAATTTTTTTTTTTTCAATCTAGCTTCACTTTATTCTTTTCTTCTTTTCGTATTATCTACATCAATAGAAAATAATATTTACTGCAACTGGATTGTACTACATATTATAGTAATATTAATTCATTTGTATCTCACATTTCCTTTTCCATTGCATTTTTAATAGAATATCACCAAAATGGTTCATCTCGGTCCAAAACCAGCTCAAAAAAGAAAGGGTACCTTCACTGATGTCCCAGCCCAATTGTTGGAAGCTATCAAATCATTTGAAAAAGACTTTACTATTTCTGGTGAAACTTTGAGAGCTATCGTTGTTCACTTTATCAGTGAATTGAACCGTGGTTTATCCAAAGAAGGTGGTAACATTCCTATGATTCCAGGTTGGGTCATGGAATACCCAACTGGTAAAGAAACCGGTTCCTATATTGCCATTGATTTAGGTGGTACCAACTTGAGAGTCGTTTTGGTTAAATTGGGTGGTAACAGAGATTTCGACACCACACAATCCAAATTCTCCTTGCCAGCTCACATGAGAACCGCTTCCAAAGATGAGTTATGGGATTTTATTGCCGAATGTTTGAAAGAAGTTGTTGACGAAGTTTTCCCAGAAGGTGTCAGTGAACCAATTCCATTGGGTTTCACTTTCAGTTATCCAGCTTCCCAAGACCGTATCAACGAAGGTATTTTGCAAAGATGGACCAAAGGTTGGGCCATTGAAGGCATTGAAGGTCACGACGTTGTCCCAATGTTGCAAGCCGCTGTTAAAAAAGTCGGTGTCCCAATCGACGTTGTTGCTTTGATCAACGATACTACTGGTACCTTGGTTGCCTCTTTGTATACTGATCCAGAGACCAAAATGGGTGTTATTTTTGGTACTGGGGTCAACGGTGCTTACTACGATGTTGTTGGTGACATTCCAAAATTGGAAGGTAGATGTGGTGCTGATATCCCAGCAACTTCTTTGATGGCCATTAATTGTGAATACGGTTCTTTCGATAACGAAAACTACATCTTGCCAAGAACCAAATACGATATCCAAATCGATGCCGAATCTCCAAAACCAGGCCAACAAACTTTTGAAAAAATGAACTCCGGTTACTACTTGGGTGAACTTTTGAGATTGATCTTGTTGGAATTGGCCGATGAAAAGAAATTGATGTTCAAGGGCCAAAACATTGACAAATTGAGAAAGCCATACGTCATGGATACCTCTTTCCCATCCAGAATTGAACAAGATCCATTCGAAAACTTGTCCGACGTTGCCGACATTTTCCAAGACGAATTGGGTATCCAAACCACCGAACCAGAAAGAAAAGTCATTCGTCGTCTTTCTGAATTGATTGGTGAAAGATCTGCCAGATTATCTGTCTGTGGCATTGCTGCCATCTGTCAAAAAAGAGGTTACGAAACCGCCCATATTGCTGCTGATGGTTCCGTCTTCAACAAATACCCAGGTTTCCAACAAAGAGCTGCCAAAGCTTTGAGAGACATTTACCAATGGCCGGCTACTGAAAAGGATGCAATTGTCATTGTTGCTGCCGAAGATGGTAGTGGTGTCGGTGCTGCTATTATTGCTGCCTTGACCGAAAAGAGATTGAAAGAAGGCAAATCTGTTGGTGTTATTGCTTAGGAACATTTGATGTTTATAGAACTATAAAATTACGTGTAATTATAATGTGTATCATGAATAAGTATTTCTTGAAATAATAATGATAATAGAGTTTAAAAAGTACCATATCGATTTTGGTGGGTGTAGTTCGCAAACGCAATGGGTGCGTGTGTGTTGTACCATGTTTTGGTACAGTCGTTTACCAGAGTTTTAATATTTTTTTTTTTTTTCCCCCTGTCCATGCTCTGATTTCAAGGTTGCAGTATCACACAAGCCGCCACCAACCGACATATACAACAACAACAATTATCAACTATCATGTCACAAGAATACAAGCAACCAAGTGCGGCAGCTGAAGTTGTTGACCCATCTACTATAAGTGTGTTGGCAGAGACCAACGATTTAATAGTTTTAGAGGAACAGCTTTCTTCCGACGAAATCGTGCTTAATGCTGACGTCCTTCATACTGAAAAATTGATCGAAGAAAGCAGAACGTTAGACCAAAGTCCACCTTACGTTATTGATATATTTGGAATACTAAAGAAGACCGCTATTAATTTGGTGTTGCCGTTCATCAATGGGATGATGTTGGGATTTGGAGAGATCTTGGCCCATGAAATTGGATTCCGCTACCATTGGGCTGGTGCTAAGGTTGAGCCTCCTAGAAGACTAGAACAAAGAAAACGTGAAACTAGTTCTAGATATTTGTAGACTGGATTGTATATAGTGTATGCAAATGTATTTAGTATATTTGAATTAAAATACTGATGCTCTGCGTTAATTGTAGAGAGTGTAGCCTGTGGGTGAGCCGTACCCTAACTAGTGACTGTTTTATCGACAAACAACTGATGTTCTCTATTCTTTCCAACCGGAAACCTTTTACATTTCCCACAGTTGTTGCATTTGTTAACCAATACATCATTGTGCTGGAGTTTTTCCTTGGATAGATTTTCAATGTAAATGGACACATTTAGTCCTGGGACAAGTAGCATATTGCAGTGTTTGCAAATACATCGTTTGACATGCGGAGACAACTTGGTGACAGTCTTTTTCGCTATCAAATCCAAGTTTCGGTTATAGCCTCTCCCTAGGATTTCATAATCTGGCTTGGCAGTTGTAAATTGATTGCTTATTTGGTACAAGTGTGACAACCGAGCATAGTTGTCGTGATTAGCTACCGATTTACCATTTCCTTTATCTTTCTTTTTTGCCATCGGTTGTTAGTGTAGTATAGTGGAGAAGGTTGTCTTTGGGACTATTTTAATATGTACCAGGTTTGATCTTCGCATTATTTCAATTTTATTCCATTGATGCAAAGACAACACAACTTGGTCGTGGAAAAAAAAAAAAAAATCCAGAGGGCAAAAAAAAAGCTCCCACCACAAGACTACTTCAGCATTAATTTCACAACTACAACAACTATACAAAATGAGTGGATACGACAGTGCATTATCGATTTTCTCGTATGTTTAGAATTGTTCAATTGCAATCAGTTGCCAATTGATTCTTGTTAAAAGATATGGTTTACTAACAATTTTGAAATTTAGACCCGACGGACATGTTTTTCGTATGTAAACTTCAATATTCTCCAATTTACAAGAGATTAGTTTTTACTAACATCCGGTTTTTTCATAGAGGTCGAATATGCTTCCGAAGCAGTCAAGAGAGGTACTTGTGCAGTGGGAGTCAAAGGGAAGAATACCGTGGTATTGGGATGTGAAAAGAGAACAGCATTGAAATTACAAGATCCAAGAATTACGCCTTCCAAAATATGTAAAGTCGACCATCATATTCTTTTAGCGTTTGCTGGTTTAAATGCAGACGCAAGAATATTGGTCGATAAAGCAAGGGTAGAAGCCCAATCACACAAGTTGACCTTGGAAGACCCAGTGAGTGTTGAATACTTGACCAAATATGTCGCTGGTGTGCAACAAAAGTATACTCAACTGGGAGGTGTCAGACCGTTTGGTATTGCCACCTTGATTGCTGGGTTTGACGTTCGTGACGATGTTCCCAAATTATTCCAAACCGAACCATCGGGTGTTTTCAATGCTTGGAAGGCACATGCCATTGGGAGATCTTCTAAAACTGTCAAAGAATTCTTGGAGAAACATTATGAAGAAGATTTAAGTGAGGAAGACACTATCAAATTGACGGTGAAATCACTTTTGGAAGTTGTTCAAACTGGTGCCAAGAATATCGAGGTTTCGGTATTGAAGCCGGGTGCAGTTATAAAGAAATTGGATATTGACGAAATCAAGAAATATGTTGACGAAATAGAAGCTGAAAAAGAAGCCGAAGCTGAGAAGAAAAAGACTAAATCCAAAGAATAGAGTTTTGTTAACAGGCTAATATACATTATATTCTATACAGACTTAATTTACTTTTTTTTGTTTTTTAGATTTGGTGTCTTTGGCATCCGTTTTCCTCTTTTTGCCATCAGTTTTGGTATCTTTCTTAACAACAGTGAAAAACGAATCCAATCTACCTTGGACACCTGTTTTCAATCCTTTTTTCAATTTTTCAGCACCACTTCTAATTCTATCTTCACTAAATCCCTTTTGTTTTACCATATATTCGATTAACCCATCGACATCTGGTTCTTTCCATTTTAAACTTATCTCACTTGCTTTTATCACTTCGGGATTCATAAACAACTCCCTTGCTTCCGCAAATGGCCAATTTTCAGGCACGGTGTACTTGGAATTCCCGTTCTCTATCCACTCCACAATTTTCTCTAAGGATCCATGTTCCTTGATAAGTTTATAAGCAGTGACAGGACCAACTCCTTTTATGGTTTCACAGTAATCACAACCCAACAAAATACATAAATCAACAAATTGTTCCTTTGTCATATCTAAACCGGCCATGGCTTCCTTATACGATATTTCATCAATCGGAACCTTTCTAGCTTCAGCAAAGGTTAGATGTCTTAATAATTGTGGAGGTTCATAGCATAAAGTATCCATATCTTCTGAAGCAGCAGCGTAGACTTTCCCACCACGAGCCAATTCGGCACATTGCGCTTCGGCTTCACAAGGTGCTTCCACGATTGGCACACCCATCAATTCTAGCAATTTCTTTGCTTCATCGTTTTGATCTCTTGAAACTCTGACTAATCGTTTTTCAAATTTCAATGCTTCTTCAACGGTACCTTCGTCTTTAAGGGCATCTTTCTGCTTTTGGGCTTCCTCTCGACGCAACAATCTCTTTTCCAATTCTCCCCCTTTCAAAACCGGTGGTTTCCCATCAAATACATAGACTGGTTTGATGTTATTTTCAACCATTTTAATGGTACGGTAGAACATACCTGATAAATGTGAGGTTGTTTCCCCTTCATCGTTGGTTAATTGCTGTCCATCTGATTGTCTGACGGAAATCAAGAATTGATAAAGACACATGGAAGCATCAATGGCTACTTTTCTTCCAAAAAGGTGTTTCAATTGGTATTCTTTATAAGCATTAGGAGAATGTTCTTTGATTAACTTGTTTAAACCCTTCACACCCATTGTCGCAATTTATTAGTGTAATATTTGATGAGGAAGAGATTCAATGGAGTTCTTGAAGAGAAGCAATAGGTTTTTTTTAAAAAAAAAAAAATTTAGAAAAACATTCGCGCGCGTCAGGGTTTGTATGGCACGTCTCACTGAATATGCTAAATATCAGTAAAGAAGGCGTCTTCTTGCAAAAAAAAAAAAAAACAAACAAACAAACACACTTTCAATTATGTATAAAACGAAATATAAACGACCAAGCTAGCAATTACAGATCTATCTATTTAGCAGCAACAGTTGCTTGACCAGTACCCCCATTACCAGAAGTAGTTTGATACATTGGCGCAGTTGGGCCGGCAGTTACGTTCTTCCCATCTGCATTAGCATTCAGGCTAGTGGAAGCTTGAGGGTCCTTTGGAATCTGGGACTGTCTGTTTGGATTAGAGGCATTCTCCTTCAAGGCAATCAATTGTTTAGATCTGAAAGTTTCGTAGTGGGTCAAGGCAGTTGTTTCAATCAAATCCTGCAAATGGGTTCTGGTCAAGAAATCTCTTAAAAAGACAAACTCACACTGACTGACGTCTTCGATATTTATGGCACCCCATTTGGTTTTTCTACCTCTGACCATTTCACCGTTGATTTCAATTTCTGTTTCGGAACCAGCAATAGCAAATGGAATCAATGACTTGATGTCTTCGTTCAATTGTCTTTCTTCTTCGTACAAATCTTCGCTGTCATATGGGTATATGTTGAACTTGTACTTCAAAAACTCTTGTTGCAATAACTTCTTGAATTCGCTTCTTTCTTCCAAAGTCAATGAGTCAGATTTGGCAATGATTGGCACGACATTAGCAATTTCGGTCAATTTCTTTAAAGCTTGGACATCCAACTGTCTCAATTTTTGACCATTTGGAGGAATGAAATACAATATACAATGGACTCTGGTATCACTCAAAAATTTATCTCTTTGTGCCGTCAATTCTTTTCTCAAGTATTGGGAATGTTGTTCCTTGACATATTTCACCAATGGGTCCCAACATTTTTCGTTGTTGATTTGGTCACCAAACCCTGGAGTATCGATAACATTAATGTTCAATCTAACATTATTTTCCACCAATGAATGTGAAGTGACTTTGATTTCAGTGGTTTTTTCAATAGGTTCATTTGGCAGTTTTCTTCCGTGTGATGTAGTTAATTTGGATGAAAACAATGTGTTGACCAAAGTACTTTTTCCCAAACCTGATCTACCAACGAGCATAATGTTGAATTGGAAACCTCTTTTCAACAATCTGTTTTCGATCTGAGTGGTGATGGTATCAAAACCAACATATTTCTGTGGTTGGGCAATACTGGATGCCGATGACTCTTCTAAAGACATGATGATACGATGTGTTTGTTATTACCGAATGAATAGACAACCAACAAGGAAAAATGGAGGAAGAAAAATTTTGTTGTTCGTGTAAAAGATTGTGTGTCCCTTTTTTTTTTTTTTTGTTTGGTCTCTTGTTGTTGTTTCAGCTTTTTTTTTCACGCGCCTCCAACCAACCAAGAATGATAAACAAATGATTCAGAAAGCCATGATGATTCGACATCCTGTACGGTTCTTGATGTAAGACGAACAAGCGATGCCTAGTTGATGTTAGAGGGAATGTGAGAAGAAAGAGATATCAATTATGAGGGCACATTGGCAGTCCTTGATACTGCAGCAAAGTAAATCCCTGGGCTGCCATACTTATACCTAGAAGGTAAATTTGCCTACATTGTACTTCAGGAAATATAAACATTTCACTAGTTAGTTTAGCACATCTTGACTATTAGTTCTTCCCTATTTGTTCCTTCTTTGCTTTAATCAAACATGGTTGCCAAAATCAATTAACCATTGGGATTCTCACTCTTGGGTTTTTACACTTTACACACGACCACATATTAACTACTGCTAAGAAAGAAAAAAAAAAAGAGGACGAAAATTTTTCATTCAGTTTAACCAAATCAAACCTAGTTCCTACGTTTTCCCCCTCTGCATTTCCAACCATGTCTTTAGCATTACGATTTGGAGCTGTGGCTTCACTTCAAGAATCTTTGTGGAGCATGCTCCCTCGTATACCATCAATAACTATTCGTCTTGGATTACAAAACAAGCTTGGAAACCAAAAATCACTTCCTTTGGATGAAAGATTACAAGAATTGAAAGAAAAAATTGAAGAATCGGGTGAAACTCCATTTATGATAGATAATGGAACCATATTGAAAGCCGTTCCAAAAAAGAAAATGTCCAGAGCTAGAAGAAGAAAGAAGTTGTATGCTTCAGGTAACAAGCAAGTCCACCCAATAAATAATATAGTCAGATGTTCGGCCTGTGGTAGCGTCAAACGTTCTCATTTCATGTGTATGAACTGCTTTGCAGAAATCAGAACCTTCTTGAAAGGTTTAAAGAGAGAGAATGGTATAATTGAAGATACCGTGAATCCACAAAGTGATTTGAATCCATTAGATGAAAGAGTCGTTTATCCTCAAAGAATTGACAACGAAAAGACTACAAAATTGAAATCCAAGGATTGGGTTCCAGAGAGAGAGGAAGCCGGTGACTTCAATATCGCTCAAGTCAGAAAACGTAAAAGACATAATAGAGGCAAGGTAATGGTTAATCTTGAATAGAGATTTTTTTTTTTATTCTAAATTAAGCTTTTTTTTTTATTACTATTATTTAAATTGTAAATAATTTCATGTATATATACAATATGTCTAAAAAACAAAAGGATTGGACCAGAAATGGGGTACTGAAATATAATTAAACTAACTTTTATTTTGGACAATATTCTATCAAGTTCAACTCTATTATGGGGCAAGTCTGACAATTTCCCAATTTGGATCTTCCTTATGCTCTCTTCTATAAGTAATACGATCATGTAATCTACTCAATCCTCCTTGCCAAAATTCAACTTCCAAAGGCTCCAATCTTATACCTCCCCAAAAATCAGGACATGGAATTTCATCATCTTTCAATTCCTTGAACTTTTGAGTATATTTGTCCTTGATTTGATCCAAATCATCTCGCGATTGGATAACCGAACTTTGTGGACTAGACCAAGCACCAATTTTCGAACCTCTTGGTCTGGTACTGAAGTATCTTTCTGAAGTTTCCCTCGTCACATGTTCCATGATACCTTCAACTCTAACTTGTCTTTGAATGTGGGGCCAAAAGAATGTTAAACTTGCGTATTTGTTCAGTTCAAAATCTTGTGCCTTTTTCGAAGTGTTCCAATTGGAGTAAACCAAGAACCCGTATTTGTCCAATTCTTTAAACAAAATAATCCGAGAAGATACCCTTCCACTTGGTAATCTGGCAGTGGAGAAGTTTGCTGCTTCGACGACGATATCGGAATCGACTGGTAATGTGTCTTGAGCTTCTTTGAACCACAAATTGAATTGGGAAAATGGGTCCTTTTGGACGTCGCTGTCTTTCAAGTGACCTTTGGTGTATTGGTAAGTCTGTGGAGCAAAAATTATAGGTTCTTGGGTAGTGGTTTCTGGATCCTCTGGTCTAATTGGGGTAGGCTCATTTTTGGTGCTGTCGCCGTTGCTGTTGTTCATGGTGGAGGAGGAGGTCATGAGTCTAATGGAAGATGCTATAGTGGTTTTAGCTGGAATGTTATGTCTCAATATAATCTGTCTAAACATGCAATAGATATATAGATTCCCTTTCGAATATAAAAGAAAAAAGCAATAGGCACCACAAGGAAATTAGACAAAAACGAAAAAGAAAAAAAAAAGTCCTGTTACGGTTGTAGTGGGTGTGTGTGTGTGTGTGTGTGGGATGACTCTTTGCTAAACTCTTGCGAAATTGTTCAATTTAATTCCCGACGCCGCCAATCCAATACGGCCCAAAAGAAATTCCGCCCAGGCGTGCGAAATCGTGGGAGAAGTTAGCGGATATTTTTCAGGTCATTGCAACGAACATAGTCACGGTTCAAAGTACCCATGCACAGACTAATGTAACTTAGGCACTTCTCTTGTATGTATCACCAGAATTGAACTGTTGCAACCAATACCGAGAAATCAGAGTCAAATATGACTCTCTTTTAAAAAGAAACTACAATTGTTAAATGAGACTTCTCTAAAGCGTATTCCAAGTATGTTTCAAATAACTAAAAGAAAACTATTTATAAAATCAAACTAAATAAATCAACATTCTAAACAGCCAATCTAGGTAAAACAAAACGATCAGTATCGTTGGATTCAGGGTCTTTTGCTGGTAAGACAACGTCGGTTTGCGGAATCATAAACTTGTCGAAATATTCGTCGACTTCCTTAAGACCACCAGTAGAAAATTCTGTGACCAAGGCTACGTGAGAATCTGGACGCAAAACAATGATTGCACCTCTATTTTTGTCAATACCATAAGTTGAGTAGATATCAATAGAACCTTCATGGTATGTTTGACCAACACCAGTGTACAAACTCCAATAGTCACAACGACGTTTGTAATCCAATGGATGAGTGAATGCAGGGAAGTCTTCCAATTCAACATCGTGTCTGTCGGATGAGTGGATGGTAACAATATCAAAAACAGAATTGGCAAAAGCATTAACTGGGGTGTATTTCTTTGCAAAGAAGTCATTGGAATCAATTAATTCTTGGAAATCGTATAATAATTCCATATTCTTTGGGTTGCTCTTAACATCACCTGCGAAAACCAACACTCTAAATCTACCATCACTGGCAAACTTTTCAAGGGTGTTACGAGGACGACCATCAGCTTGGGCAATAATTTGGCCACTGTATAATCTTCTACCAATTGGAACGGTAGAAGCTAATTTGCTGTAGACTCTGCCATGTTCATCTGGTTTGGAACCACCTTTTTTGGAAACCAATAAGGAGTCTTGATAATCGGTAATGGTACCGGATGCAAATTCACTACCTTCACGGTAGACACCTTGGAATTCATCCATGTTAACACCACCTTCAAAGACATCGGAGTTTGGAATCATTGGCTTACCACTAAACAATCTGGATAATTTGTGGTCGTAAGCAATCAAATCACGGGCAACCTTCAATCTTTCTGATTCATAAGTAGTCAAGATCTCTTGCTTGGCCAAACCTTTACAAACCAAGGCCAACTTGAAACCAAGATTATAAGTATCTTGCATGGAAACATTCATACCTTGACCAGCCTTTGGAGAGTGTGTGTGACAAGCATCACCGGAAATGAAAACTCTGTTCAGTTTGGAGAAGTTTGGACTGACTCTTTGGCCAATTTGATAACCGGTGTACCAACGCAAATCAGTGATTTCAAGAGTGTAAGGTTTGAAAATCTCTTGAGCTTGTTTCAAAATGGACTCTGGAGTGATCTTGGAACGATCGATTCTACCCTTTGATTTGGTCTTTTTATCTTCAACATTACCACCAAAATCACTAGTTTCAGCTTTGGTTTCTGGGTCTCTTTCAACTTCATTCAATTGAATGTAGAATCTGACCAAATCATTTTCTCTTGGGATAACCATGATGGAACCGGAATCTTTAGAATGAATGGCACATCTGCTTCTGATATCTGGGAAATTGGTGATTGGAGTAACATCCAAAACACCCCAAACAAAATCAGTGTGTTCACCTTCCATGTCAATGCCCAACTGTTTTCTGACCCAACTGTGGGCACCATCGGAACCAACAACATATTTGGCGTGGATGAGTTCGAAATCCTCTTCATTTTCTTTGGTGATGTTTTGGTAGAATTTATCTTGATCACCATCGAATGCACGGAAAAGACCATTGGCAACTTTGGTTGCACCTTGTTCTGGTTTACCAGCATCATCGCTTAATTTGGTGACCAACACATCAACGGCGTAAGCTTGTGGGTCGTCATTTTCTTCATTAATGGTCATGGAAACTGGTAACAACGGTCTTTCAACTTTAACAGTGCCACTGGAAAAATGGTGAAGGGAGTCTTCGAACCATTTTTCGACATTACCTTGATGAATAACACATTCAGTATATTCGGAGATACCTGGAGCAGAATCTGGAACTCTTGAGTTTCTGACAATTTTTCCAGTTTCATCAGGGGACCAAAAACACATTTCAGTAACATGATTAGCAACTTTCCAACCTTGATCTAAAGTTGCGAAATCAAAGCAATTTTCCGAGAATGATTTGAAAATTTCCAAAGTTCTACTTTGCAAACCATCAGCTTGTCCAGCAAAGACTTCGGTTGATCTCTTGTCGATTATTCTAAATGGGATACCACATCGTGCTAACCAAGTGGCGCACATGTATCCTGATGGACCAGCACCAATGATTAATACGTCGGTTTTAGATTCTTTAATAGCCATTGTCGTTGTTTCGTTAAAAAATTGTCGTTGGTGATAAGTAAGTCGTTAATAAATAAATAAGTAAAATAAGGTGTGAATAGATAGTTAAATAAGTAGTTTGATAAGTAATGATAATAAAAAAAAAGAAAAGAAAAGAAAAGAAAAAGGAAAATAACAATTACATCTTCAACGATAGCGATTCGATGATTCTTTATATATTGTGAATTTTCTTGTTAGCAAGAGTATTTGCAATATACAAAAATGAAAAAAAAAAAGCACAACCAAAAGATGGTTGACTATTTTCCAGTATATCCGTTGGTGTGGGGTTTTTTGGGATAAGTGTTCCTTAACCATAACCTCAAAAAAACAGTGATATTCCTAGCCCAGAGAAGCCATTCAACACATTTCCGATAACTACTACAGGTGAAAAGGTTGTAGTGGACATGCTAATAAACCTTATTCCTTGTTGGTTTGTTTGCATTTGTAATTTGAAATTTGGAACTTTGTGGGGTCCGGAGAAATTAAGTTCCCGTAATGTTCATACTTTCGGAGTTGAAAGAGTCAAAAAGAGTAAGATAATACTGTGGTGTAAATACTCGTCATGTGTGTAGAGTGTATAAGATGGCCATCTGGTCTGTGGCGGACCACATTACAGTGTCAGTTTGAAAGCTACGTCAGATGGGATATTTTGCAATCACTTCAGGTCGGCTCACTCGCACCAACCTCCTTTTAGTGAAAACTTTGTCAGTGGTTTTTTTAACTCCGATCATAACATAACAGGAACCAATACTAATGTACCGATTACCAAATGTCTAATTTATTGAAGGTGGGGAAGGACTGATAGTCATCCCTTTAATTCATACACAGGAAACCCAAAAATGAAACTCCTGGCTCTTCTCTACACAAAGATAGTAGTGTTGCTGCTACAAAAAGATGTCATTTTCTTTTAGTATTTTACGCATTTCCACAATGGGTCAACTATTTGGTAGCGTCGACGGTTGTGTTACACTACGTTTACTAATTTCCTGAAAGACGGGTTCCGTCGTTCTTTGTGGCAAGGCACACGAATGCAACATTGAAGTAATCCTACATTTCCTGCTTGACTCTTGTTAGGATTTATGATGATGCATCGGAGTTGCTATATGTAATGTCAATAATGCATTAATCATCAAGGAAATGCAACTTCAAGCAAGAAACGTTTGGCAGCCAATTTATATGAAACACATGATCACTTGTATGTTCCCTATACTACTCCACATTTATAAATCTTTCTAGCTTAACGAACCATGGCCTTGAGTATGTTCCTGTCGCGTAAAAGGATGTCGGTGGTTATAATTTTTTTTTGTAGGGTTATATGGACTCGGAAATTGCCCAAAAGAGAATCTTGTATTTCCATGTTGTTCAGATATAATCAAAAACAAACGCAACTATCCCCCCGGGATCCAATTTATCAAAGTAAAATAAACAAAAGAGATGAGTTTTTGTTCCATCAACCGAAGGTCATTTCCTAACATATACTACAACACATGGGTTGTGTTTATTCGTGTGTCATTTTTTCTTTTTTTTTTTATTCGTATCGTTTTCATTGTTTTTTCTGTTTATTGTGCTTTGATTGCTTTCCACCAAATACATATTCCTTAATAATTCATTATATACATCTACTCATTTCACATTCAATGAATAATAATTATAAATTCCGCGTTGACTGAATTCGACCGGCCAACAGTACGACTCATCAAGATTTTTCTTACTTCTGTATCCGTTCAAGTTATAGTATCCGATGGAGCAATTAATTTTTCGACTAGCATATTTCAAGAAATCGGGTTTCTTGACTGTATTCACGATTTTGTTACCTGTTTCCAAATCGTAAAACACCAAGTTTGATGCGTTTAAATTCTGATTTGGTTTCTTTGAAACTTCATCTGTTTTGTAAATCCACGACCTTCTTCCTTCATTGTCATAAAATTTCCAAGTGGTTGGACGTCCCAACTCTTCCACAAACGAAGTCTGTATTGGTTGAATGGTGGCAAATTCACCACTAGATGTATAATCATACAACACCTTATAATCGTACTCGATTGCTTCTAGTCCACTTTTGAAGTTCTTCTTCATGAAGGACGACAAATTCGAACCCACCGACTTTATACTTGTCAAGTCGAGGTATTTTATTTGAGTATTGTCCTTCATAAATTCATTTAATTCTTCTACTTTCACCTGTGCATGACTTATATTTAAACTTTCCAATTCGGGGAATTTGGCCCTGATGGTCAATAAAACCCTATAATTAGTTGGCATTCCTCCAATGTTCAAATACTTCAAGTGTGGTGCATTTATATGCTTCATTGTGTAAAGCAAGTAAATATCTGAAAGTGGACTGACAACGTTTGAATCGATCTGTAAGTTGAGCCACTGTAATGATCCCCTGTTTACGGCTGGATGGTTGACCAAGAAATTTATCAAATCTTTTGTTGTTAACTTTGAACAACGTGCGAGTGACAAATGGGTTAATTGGATAGTTGATGGCAATTTCAATAAGATTGTAGACGTTATGGAAGTATGGTTCAAATCTAACCGGCTCAAATTGCTCAAATGTGGAAGGATTTTGTTGAAAACTTCACTGGATAAATTGGAACAATCGTGGAATGATAGTTTCGTTATCGATAATTCCTCTCTATTTACAGTCAACTCATCAAATGCTTTAGCAAATAGTTCGCTACTGGCTCCACAGAAATCCAATGCTTTGATCTTGGGCAATTTGTTAAATAAATAATCCAACACTGTGACATTTAAATCATCCTGAATGTTTTCCGATGCCAAGAACTCTAATAAATTTGGTGTCATGGATAAGGCTTTGGATATGGTTTTGTATGTTACCATTTGTATCTCCTGATTCATTCTTCCTGTTCTTCCTAAACCAATGGACGTGAATTGTTGAAAGTCCATGAATTCCACATACTTGCCAATTACCGGATTGCTTAGTAAATTGTTTAAGAATTTGTCAAATGAGTGAGGTCTGTTGAAAATGGTGTATTTGTATAGGAAACAAAGTGATAAATGATGGAATTTCTTCAGCAATAACGGAATCGTATTGGCGAAATTTTCCAAATTGGCATTGATGGATGAAATATCGTTGTCGACATAAACGTATTCAAGGATGGTGTACAATATTTCCAATGGGAATGAAAGTAACGGGGAAAACGGTTCCTCTTCCACTAGCCCATCTTCCATCATGACCACGTCTTCTTCTTCATCTGGTTGTCCTTGTATGGCTCCATCTTCTTCTTCTCCTCCCTCTTCTTCTACTACTGCCTCTTCTTCTTCTTCTTCCTCTTTTTCTGTTTCAATGTCTTCCACCGATGATGCGGGTGAATGTGGCTCGAGATGATTCAATCTCTGCCTGAGGACGGACAGGTCTGAGTCTACGTTGTATGATTCGTTCGATGTGACTGGACTCAAAAAGAAGGTTGAGGGGTACTCATTTGGGTTGTCCGGCGGTGATGTAATCGGTACAAGCGATAGATCATCATTATCAATGGGTGATTGTACTGGTTGTTGTTCTTGTTGTTTTCTGAATACACTGGTTTTGATTTTATCCAAGTACCGACGATGCTGAAGATTGAAATTCATTATCACGTGTGATGCCAGTCAATAAGTAATGGAAGTTATTTACAACAAAAGTGTAGGTTCGTTGGTATTATGAGTGTTACTTCTGGGATGTATTAAAACACTTTATTATGCATCATAAAAAAAAGGAAAAAGAGCAGAAAACGAAAATCTCCATCTTTTTATTATGGGAGCACTATTTTTCTAATGTTGTGTGTGTGTGTGTCTGTGTGTGTGTGAATGATCTATGAGGTAGTCACAGAAAAAAAGCCAACGGCCCACCGAAACACAAAAAAAAAAATGCCTAGCGGTTTTGGGAGTCCGAGAAAAATTCGCAATAAGACGCAAATTATCTCCTTCTTTCTCTTGGGCCCCTCGTCTTACATACCACCCCTCAATTCCATTCACCATTCTTGGCTCTCCAGTGTTAATCGTCAATGTAAGTTGAATGAAAAGTGTCTGCGGTAACAACAAAACTTGCAAACAAGCGAAGTATTGTTTCCTTTTGTACTCCTTGACAACCCCCCATAAAATTCTGGAATATGGAACAATGCCAAAAAGAAAGCAAGCGAATCTACTTTCACCACCAACCGTCATTCACAGGACGTATTTAGTGTAGCAAAATTGACTCTGTTGAAATTGTTTCAATGTTTGTAATGTTTTGTATCATATTGGAATACAATGTGAAGAAAAGCACGTCAGGTCTCCACCCCACCTTCCTTCCCCCTCTCATTTTCTACCCTTTTGGTAAGTGAGCTGATACTTTTCAATGCAAATAAAAATATAATGCAAAACCAAGAATAAAAGAATGTCTGTGAAACATGTTAACACTACGTACTTGAACATTCTTTCAAACCCCTGGTGCTCGTGGTTACTATTTCCAATGAATAAATGATGTTTCAGTAAAATATGCCAAACCAAAGTTAAAATGTTCATATTAAGCGACACGGGTTTGCTAGCAAAAACAGTAACAATTCATTGTACGTCATTTAGCAGTATCACAATTCTTATACATACTGCAAATATCTACCTATTTTAATCTTTCCATAAACAAAAAAAAATAGAGGCAAGATTTCCAAAAAAAAAACAAATGCAAGAACCGGGAATCGAACCCGGGGCCCAACGATGGCAACGTTGGATTTTACCACTAAACCATTCTTGCTGATTTGTTTAAATCGGGAAATGGTCGCTTTGTCTTATGGTAATACATGTATCTTCATAACTCACTCAATACATGTTACTTGTATATTATATCCAAATCCTAACAGTAATTTCGGCCGCAATAAAGAGAATATCATTTATCTGGAACGAGACGGTTTAATTACTTTAAAGTGTTGATTCTGGCTCATCAACTCTCCTAATCATTGCTTGGTGTCACAGTGGAAACATGGATTTGGGAAGCTCGGTATATGTATATCCCATTTCTACTTACTACAGCCAACACTAAAGTTTACTAAAAGATCTTTTCTTTATTCTTTATAAATGATTGTTAAGACTATTTAATGGATTATTCAATTATTGATTTTTTTTTAAAAAAAAAAAAAAGGAACTCCTACATCTACACAACGGATTGAACTTCAAAAAATCTACGTAAATAATAAATTTGAAAGATGGAGTTGAAGGCAACAACAGCAATTTGGAAAACAGACCACCATTTAACTCTTGAATTAGTGGATTCTGCGGTATTTCTGTGGGTTCTTTCTCTCATGACCAAATAACCTTGTTCAGCCTTGACATCTTGAGTCAATTGACTTAATTTTTGAATGGCATATTCCAAACTATCCAGTTTTGGGTCATTGACATCAATATAAACAACACCATGGATATTAAACGAAACATCAAGATCAACTCTACCTGTTCTTTCGTTACTGAAACAAAAGGTATATTTACCAGAAGATGGAGCTTTAATTAATTCATCGCCATGATCCATGTCGGTTTTTTTCAAAATCGTTTGACCTTGTGGGGTGTTGATATAGAAATCAACAGTATATTGTTCGGCATTGTGGGGGTTACGTGATCCAACTTGGAAACTTACAGCAAGTTCGTCATTTTTTTTCAAATCTTCAAAAAAACATTGTTTGCCATATGGATTTAATAAAACATTATGCGCAGAAATTGATGCAATGAAAAATAAAAAAATCGAAACAATTAACGATGATGATGACTTCATTGTGAATATCAAATTGGTGATATGTGTGGTAATTGGTTGGTTGGTTGGTGGGATCGATTTCCTGAAAGTCTGGTCGAGGATACGTTGATCTTGAAAAAAATAAAAATTTTTTAATGCGTTGTTGTTGTATACTATTAGAGAGAGATTTTTCCTCACCTACACTCTCTCCCCCCCAATAAACAAAACACAGAACGCGCGCGTGGTGAAAGAAATCAATAACTGGGGTCGTGTGGATATGGCGAGGGAGTTTTGGCTGGTTTCAATTTGTCCTAACAACAAAGTACGCTGTTGCATAAACCGTAGGAAGGTTGACATGGCAATAAAGATGCGTAGCATAGTATAGTTAGACTGAAACAAGATTGAGAGTTGGTCCGGCAAAAAGTATAGCCATCGGTTTTGCTATGTTGAGTTATGGAAATGTGGACTTCTGATTAAATTATAGGTTTGATACAGGCTTACTCCTCATTTTCTTCGTTACCACAACGGTTTGATTTGATCTAACTTTTCAAGTTATGGTACGCGATCTGGTCTTATTGTATCAGTGAATTTTTAAATCAATAAATGTCAATTGGATCGAATAAAAAATCTTCGTCTATTTGTGAGGCTGTCACGTGATGTGTGCAATATTTAGTTGGTTTGAATTTCGTTGATTACAACAATTAACAACTAGACGAAGATGGACAGCCTTGGTACACACCTCCAAGTGCAATCTCTTTTCAGATAGATAGAACGAATGTGAAACTCCGTCTGTTATTTTTGATTTTCCAGTAACGTAGAATATTCCGGCGGTTGTATAACTCTTTCATCGATTCATCAAGTTAAAGTTCTTGGTTAGTTCATCACGCTCATTTAATTAAACCCGGATGTAATATCTCACTGTATATATGTATTCGTTAGTAGTAATATTTTATTTCTAATCCTTTAATAATATAGCATTAGACACAGAGGCCAGAGAAAAAAAAAATAGGAGATAGGGGCAGACGGACGGAGGGGCAAAGATCCGGCCGTCCTAAGGCGAGGGGAATGGAAGGGAAAAAAAAATAATTACAAATGTTGGCTAAGGGGGTATTTTTTTTTTTCAATTTATCCGACAATTTGATTGTTGTTTGTTGATGGCTAGGAAACCCCCTTGCAATATGATTACGAGATGTCCTGGAGAAAAATTTATGGAGTTCTTTATTTCCTTAGTCTCTATTCCCGTGGTTGAGCATAAGTGATAACTTCATCTTTGCAAATAGTAATTAGTAATAGTATTTGCAATATTTTTAAGACATGGTTGTGTAAATGTATTGTAACCAAAAATCCATTACCCCCTTGCTGATGAGATGAATCTTTACCAAAAAATTATGCAACATAAGTACAATTAGCAACCACTCGTATTACTATTTCACAAGCGCAAGTTGGGAATAGTATAAGTGGTACATATAGCATTGGTAAAAGGTTGCATTATCTATTGCTTAGTTCAACCCAAAAAAAAAAAAAATCTAACAATCTGTGGCCAATTTGTGTACATGAAGCATTTCGCATATATATAACGAAACCACAGCAAAACCCAACAAGAGAAAAAAAAAAGATGGGCTTCCATACATAAGAAAGCGAAAGCGAGAGCAAGGGAAAAAAATAATTAGCAAAAAGGTTAAATTATTTTTATACTTTTCTGCTTCATGCGTTCTATTTTTTTTTTTTAATCCGTCATACATCTTCATTTAACAATTTTTGCAATTTTTACTCCTTTTTGTTTTTTTTTTTTACATTGTTTTTTTCTTTGTCAATGCATGATGGAAAAGATTGAGAAGAAGAACCCTTATCCATAACCACCTTTGAAAGGTAACATTGCATCTATCACAGGCGTACACCTTTTTTTACACATGATTTATTCAACTGATGCCTCTTTTTTTTTCCGGCTTGTGTCACAAATTTTTCAAGTTTTTCATACATGCAAAAAATATATTGATGATTATATTAGAAATAGTAGTACACACACTTTAAATAACAAACAAAATAATAATGAAACAAACCAAACCCAAGCCGGAGAAACTTCCCCCCAACAACAGGTAAGGCCCAATAATAAAGAATTATAAATTATTTAATCTCACATAAAAAGAAAATTTTCAAATGTTAATATATAATGAAAACCGAAAACAATATCAAAAAGCAAACATGGCAAAATAAAATGTAGTATAGTGTAGGTAGAAACAAAAAAAAAAAAATTGTATAATGTAGTTTATATATCCTGTTTCTCTATTTTTCGTCTTTAACAACTGATGAATTGGTTGATTGAGCTGGTGATTGATTTGGAGGTTGTTGGTTTGGTGGTCCTTGACCGCCAGTGACTTGTGAAGCTTGGTCATGTGGAGATGTTTGAATTGGTGCTTGTTGTCCTGGTTGTCGAGGTTGTTGTTGTTGTGGGTGTACACCAGAAATAGACTGTACCAGTGGGGATTGATGTACTGATGCTCCATTACCAGTGATTGGACTAGTGGCAGATGCATTTGGAACTGCAGATTGTTGCTGTTGCACCGGAGATTGGTGTCCCTGAGCTGCACCTGGTTGCTGTTGTCCTTGGTATGGATAGGATGCATAGTTTGGTTGTTGTGGTTGCTGCTGCTGTTGCTGCTGTTGTTGCTGTTGGTAATAGTTTGGATAGTACTGGTTGTTATTGGTGCTATTTGGATAATAACTCAGTTGGTATCCATACGCCTGTTGTTGTTGAGCACCTCCTTGCTGTTGAGTACCTTGTTGTTGTGGAGCGTATTGTTCATTAGTTGGCCCACTGGTAGCGTTGGAATTAGTAGTAGTCCCTGATGCAGAATTGGTAGTGGCAGCTGGTTGGTTGGAATACTGGCCATACTGGTACTGTTGGTTGTAGTTTTGGTAGTAATTTGCTTGATTTGCAGTTGCCTTACTATTTACAGGGCTAGTAGCTGAAGTAGCAGGGGTAGTTGTACTACTTTTAGTATTGCTAGATGCAGTTGTGGCAGCAGTAAGGTTACCAGCAGATGAAGGATTGCTGGAAATGCCAGCGTTTGGTGTCACGCCAGTTTGAATGACACGCTTTATATCCCTAACAAATAATGGATACAACAAATCGACAATACCTTCACGTTGAGCCATAGCCAATGCTCTTTCAAATGGAATCCAAACCCCTTTCAAATGCATAGATCCAATCTTAACCACATGTCTCACTTTTTCTGATTTCAAGATACCGTCTCTTCTACCTCTAGTCATCTGAGCCACGTTGAGCAATTTAGTCCCGTTTATCATATTGTTATCGGCTCTTCTCACCACCGAAACGTTGTTGGCATCGACCTGATAACACAAGGTTTTTTCGTCTTCCCACATAGTGGTGGTGACTCGTGGTCTGATTCCTGGTGGTTGGAACTGTCCAACAGTAGAAGTGTTGGCTGGATTTAAGGTATCTTGAACAGGAGTTAGCTGTTGATGCAGAATTTGTGGTTGGGACGTAGTTGAATTGGAAGGCATTGGTGGTGCCGCTGGTGCACTTGTGTAATTACGGTTTGATGCATTATAATGTTGAGGCTGTGGTTGTGAAATTTGGCTTGGGATAGATTGTTGTTGGTAGTAGTTTGCTTGCGAGGTGCCTGGATATGAATATCTGTTGTATGCACTGTAATCGACTTGCTGTTGTGGTTGTTGTTGTGCCGCACCTGGCCCAGTCCCCAGAGGTTGTTGTTGAGCTGGCTGTTGTTGGGCTGATTGTTGTTGGTAAAACATGTAGTTGTAAGGTTGTTGTACTTGCAGCTGTTGCTGTTGTTGCAGAGTCTGAGGTTGAGTGGAAGACTGGGTGGTAGATTGTTGGGGATAAACTTGTTGTTGACCCGCAGCAGCTTGCTGAGGTATGTTGCTATAGTTGCCGTTCATCTGATTGTAATAAGGTATTGAATAAGTTGACATGAACGTTGGTGTTATCTAGATATCGCTGTGGTGAACAAATATGTAAATAAAAAAACAGAAAAAGGTTTAATAATCAAAAACTTGTTGTCTTTGTTTGTTATTTGGGTCTCTAATTTTTTTTTTTTTACTATGGTTATTTTTTCTTGCCGTGTCTTTGCTTTTGTAATTGTGATTAGTCTAAGCAGTAGTTGGAGTGGTATGACAAGGTCGTGGTGTGGATATGGAAGTAGTTATGTGTAGTTGTTGATAAAAGTAGATTGGAGATTTGGTTGGTTGTAAATGGACAAGAAAAGATTTGGATTGATTTGATTTATTGTGTACTATTAACAAACAGCAGTAGTAATAGAAATATCAAAATGTAAGGGATTGGAATTTTTTTTTTTTCTGTTTGTCTCCGTTCTTTGTTTTCGTTTCTTTTCGTGGGTGTATGGGTCTGTGTGTGTAGGATGTAAAAGTATGCAAGGGACAAGTTCTAAAATACAACAAAAAAAAATCTTCTTATTATTCTTTCTGTATCAATGAGAAATAAATAAAAAAAATTCAGCAATAGAAATTGAAATATCGGTTGCTGTTTCTTTGTCTTTTGTTCCTTTTGTTTTCCCAGTTACACTTTTTCTGAAACCGATTGTTAGGTGGATCCGACAATAGGAGGAGGAAGAGGGTGGTATTGCAAGGTTGAACGTAGCAATTTCAATTGTAGATTGTGGGATTGTGGGATTCCTTGTTCGTCTGTTGTTCCTCTTTTAAAACGGAGGAGTTAGGGCGTGTGGAATTGGGTGGAATAGGGTGGACGTGTGAGCGGGCTAAACAGAAGTTTAATGATTCGTTAAGTGCTGGAGGATGATTGTTGGCTTTTTTTTGCAAGTATTTAAACTTAAACTTTCGAATCTCTTTCTGTCTGTGCAAAATGTGGAAAAAAGGAAAGCGATAGGATAACGACGTGTGTGGATATTTCATTGGCAAAAAGGGGGAGAATCGTTTATTAATTTATATTAAAAAAAAAAATTTTCTACCAATTTCAAAGCAAGAAGTCAAATGATTGGGTTCGTTTTTGTTCTTGTTCTTGTTTTTGTTCTTGTTGTTTTTTGCTAGTTGCACAAAATGCATTGCCTTAAACAATTGGATGGTTTTGATACGCATAACATATCATGTGGTGTAAGAAGTCATGCATTACATGTGCAACTTAAGCACGGTGTGTTAAATCCTACGCATGAGTATTCCAAAGTGAACTCGCAACACACCACAAGAATTTAGGAGTTTTTGTTCATCGCACACACATATATTATGCACCAGTTCCACGCAATATGCAAACGGGACACGCACAGTCTTTTTTTCTACGGCGGATTTGCACCATTCTCCCACCGTTCTCTCCCCTCCCCTTCACTGTAGGGTACCGTACTGTACCGCCGCCAGAACGCACGGGCACATACAAGCATACTCACACACACACCACCACCACCACCACCACCTTCAGTTCCTTTGATTTAGTTGATACATAATGTATGTACGGAATGCAATAAATCCCCCCACCAAATACGGGCCCAACCCACATAGTTGTTCACGCAGCAAGCGTGGTATCGAGAAGGGGGCCGTATCGCATAGAACAAAACAACCTATTCAACTATTGCCGTCACTGGTTGTGTCACCTCTTTCCTCTTTCCTTCTTCTTCTTCTCATCTCTTATCTCCCATCATCCCATCGTTTCTTTTTTTTTTTTTGGTACGACTCAACTACTGGATCACTCAAAAAAAAAGTTTGGTTTAGCAATGGTGATTCGGTTTTTACTATTGAATATCCCCGGCTAAACTCAAATAAACCTGTATGAACAAAAACATAGGTAAAAATAAATAGAAATTCTTTTCTCTTTGCGATTAATTTTGTAGCAATAGTTGCGAGTCGTGTATCCTGAAACGCAACTAATGTGAAACTGCTTAATATTATCTAAAAAAAAAAAATGATTTTGCCCTATTCTTTTGTTCGTGGGTTTTTTTTTTTTGCATTTTGAGTAACTTTACCTAAAAAAACTTTTTGTAAACTTTGTCCAAGTTTCTCTTCTATTTTTACATGTTATGGTGATTTTGTGTGTTCTGGGAAATAACCATAACATAGCTACTCTCTATTGTGTGATTATTTTGTGTATCGTTATCCGGAATCTATACTAAACTGTTCTTTTGTCTATCTCCTCTCTGGTCTATTGTCTTTTTGTTTTTTTTGTTTTTTTTTTAACTAAACATTTTTGTCTAGATTCCAAAGTTTTTTAATTCTTGATTCCATCGGCTGTATATAACGTAATAACAGCCGATACAAGCCTGTCATTGGTAATGCAAATATAGAGGGGTAGGTACATATGCACTGGACACGAACATGAACATTAGGATGAACATTAAGATGAACATGGACCTAAACTCCCTGTGTGTCGGTGGTAGATGCAGTGCTAAGATTTCAATTGCGCGCGTCCACATATGAAAGATTGTTAGAAGTAAGAGAAGAAATGAAATTAATCTTCTTGGGTACTTTTTCACATTGTTAAACCTTATTTCATCACAAAATGGAAGAACTTGCTTGGGCAAAATGTGCAGCTGCATAATGGCTAAAACCGCTTTTTGTCTTTGTGGTTTGGTAAAATGTACAAAATTATATGATCTGCGTAAGCATTAAAATTTTCCAAATTACAATCATCTGTTTTTGTTCCTTTTTGTTATGGAGGTAATCGTATGAGAAATAGTTTCTTTTTCCTTTGTTTTTTTTTTCTGTGTACCATTGGAGAGATGTAGAAAAGAAACCCAACTGAAAAAGATTGTATTCGATGTTATCATTTCTATGATACTAAGGAGTTTGGTATATTAGCCGAGGGAAAGTTGAGCTATATATTTTTTTTGACTGTAGGAGTACATTTTTTAAATAACGCGCGGGAATAGATTGTAAAAAAAACGGATGCGAAAATTTCATGCTGCGTAGATAATAATTGTTTTGTGATCCTTTGGGTTATTATTTATTATTAGGAATGCTATTGTTGTATTTTATTATATTTGTGTGTTGTATTCCATTGCATTGTTATTTAACACTGCCTGGATTGTTCGCTTTTTTTTGTCTTAGTTACCGATTACAAAACCAACGAGGAGTGGAAATCAATCTCCACCACTGATTATTGCTGTTGAAGTTGTTGGTACGGCCACAAAAGTACTGTTGCTCGTGTTTTTGTTTCGTGGTGACCTCTATACATTTGCGCAGCTGCTGATTGCCAATTATACACAAGACAACTAAGAAAAGATAGAGCGAGAAACAGAGCGAGTTCGAGTTGAAAGATAGAAGGAGCGGAGTAGAGTGGAATGGAATGGAAACACGAAGGTTTCTTTCCGATTTATTTCTATTTTTAGTACCTCCTTCTGTTCTTGGCGCTGTGGTTGGTCGGTATTTGCGAAAGGGTCTATTTTGTATTGTACGGAAGTATCTCTCTTACCGCTGTTTTCTTCCTCTTCTATCAGAACCACTCTAGCATTATTCAATTGTTTTCACATGGTACTAAGACCGCTTGTGAATGAATATAATAGCAAATTAAGTATTCTTTCGTTTGTATTGTCCTTGGCTTTTGCTTTTGCTTTCGCTTTTGCTACTTCTTTTTGCTTTTGCTTTCGCTGTGCTTTTCCTTTCGCTTTTGCTTTTGAGTTACGTAAGGTGGCATTTTTTTAATCAACCTTACATCTCCTCGGTTTCCTTGCTTCTGAAATTAATTATTCTTAGCAACTTTTTGTAAACGATTCATCCTGTACAATTTGCCTCACTATTTGTTGACGCGTATTCTCTAAAAATTGAAATTGGTACAGCCATTTTTTGTTGTTTCTTTGGCGTTCATTGGTTATTACTAAAGTTAGTAAAAAAAAAAAAAAAGAAATCACGAAGCAAAGAATTGGATTATAAGTTTACTACACGAAATTCTACTGCCCTAACTACTGAGCTTGTCTGTTTCTCCGTCTCTTTCTAAGTGTAATTTCCTTCGGAGCAAAATTAGAGTAGACTGTAACAGATCAGAAACACACGCACGAACACACGGACACAATAAGTTTGGAAAACAATTGCAACCTTATTGTTTGGTTTTAAGTATTCCTGTAGCAAGAGAACAAACAAAACATCTGATATCTCACTACTCCTTCCATTTCATTTCTTTTTTCCTTATCTTTTTTTTTTATTAACCAAAGTCAATATCGGAAGAAGGTTGTTTCAACTCGTTCGTTACAAGATTAAACTTTTTTGGTAATCTAGGCCTCGCCGTCAAATACTCAGAGTGTCACTACAACTAGATCCCATCCCCCTACCCTGTGTGTTCTAAAAGGCGACTGTAAAGCAAAAAGAAAAATAAAAAATAACAATACCTAAACTAAAGTACAGGGTAAAAAACCCTGCAATCTTGACATTACATTAATGCCACATGAATTATCTTGCAAAACTTTCACCTTACTGTAGCAATACATGTGATTGTACGAACTGTACGATTGAGTTAATAGAGTGTGCGTGCGTATAAGACTGTATGTCGTTGTAACCATTGCTAGTAACTAGTCACCAGCCTAACCTAAATGACAACTCAAACACAGGGTTTTGTGGTCCCCCTTGATGTACAAGTTTGCCAGAACAACACCTTCTTCTTCTTTTTGATTGTTCTATGTTGTTTTAAGTTAGACGACGAATCGAATCGACAAATCTGCACTTCATTTTTTTTTATTTACACACAACTCCACTTCTGTTTAATTCAATAACAAAGTGGACTTGTGTGTTTCTGCGTGTATGTGTGTGTGTGTATGTGTGACTGTCTCTCTGTGTGTGTGTGTGTGTCTCTGTGTCGGTGTATGGAAGAAAGAATGGAAAAAAAAAACACTCTTCCGTTCCGTGGGTCTCTCACTCTTTCTTGGGGGGTTTTCTGAAATAGATAATAAAAAAAAAAGACAATTCATGCAATGCATGATGGTCTAAAGCAGTGGTATGTGTTTAAACCATGCCTAAGTTGTTGTGCATATACATTCTCATAACCATGTGTTTGTGATTATATTCAAAAAAAAATGGGCTGATTTTTTTTCCCATTTTTGAGTTATTCTTGAAATATTGTAAAGGATTGGTTTCTCCTTATTTGCTCATTCTGCATATACATAAATCACATTCGGGGAAAACACACACACAGACACACACACACACACGCAGAGAGATCAACAGAATGCAAACAAAAAAAATTTACCTGGGATACCTTTTTGATTTGACACACGTGACACGGAGAGAGAATAAGATATTACAACCGAGGTATTACAGCCGGATGAATAGTTACTAAAGCTGCAAAAGACAAAAAACAGAATTGTCCACAACCCAAATATGCGCTATACTTTGTGCTGAAAAAGCGATTTTTTCTCGTAGATTATCTTATTACACTTAACAACAAAATGGAAAGAAAGACTTCTCTAAGTCTATTCTTCTAGCTCCGCTTTGTTTCTTTCTTTTTTTAGTATATTTTTTTTATTAGTAATGGTCCGAGGATATTCCAAGATGGTCAGAAATCCGTTATAATTATTTTTTTCGGGTATAAGCTATGAAGATACGATCTGTCGGTGTTAGCTCTTTCCATTCGAATCGTTAACGAGAACAATATAGCGCGGTGGTCATGTTCTAGGCTTCTTTTACTTATTTTTTTTTTTTTTTTTTTTTTTTTTTTTTAGACTTTCTCCTTCTTTTTTCAAATTCCGTTAGTGTTACGTGTTTCCTCCTCCCCCCAAATAACCATGATCATCGACACCTTGGCAAAGATCATTAATTGGCGTGGACTTAAATTTTCTATCAAACCACAAAACAATCTACGTGTATTGAATGTTCCGTATTTTTTTTTTTTATTTTGTTCTCTTACATTATTTCCGCTCTCCCTTACTCCCTTACTCCCTTACCTCCGCCTAGAGAACGGATGCATCGTTGTAATTTTTTTTTATTTTTATCCGTGTTCCTGCAAGGGATATTTGTGCGGTTCTGTGGAAGTCAGCCAGATTTTTTTTGTGTGTCTTCACTACCAATTTTGCAGTTTACATTTGTGAGCTAACTGTTTATTATATTTTCTAATTTTTGGTTCTCCTTTGTTTCTTTGTTAACTTAGTGTTGATTTGCTATAATGATTCAAAATTAGAAAAAAAAAAAGAAAGAGTTGTCTAATAAATGGCATTGAAACAATCGGAGAATACCGAGAGAAACTGGCGCAGAAAGCCGACCGTATTTGAAACTTCAAAGGCCGTTTTTCCATCATGCCCCACTGTCCCCTCCTGTGGTTGGAGGAGGGGAAGAAGTTAGAAAAACAAACGCAGTATTTCATTCTTTCTTCATGAATATGAAATCGAAGCTACGGAAATATGTGCCGAGAATTACGTTTCCTTTCTTTCATTCTATTTTCTTTTGTTTGATTATTGTATTGGGGGAAAGTATTGTCGTCTTAAGTTATCCTACTTATGTATGTTCTTTTAACCAAGCATTTATCTGTTTTAAACGATAATGGATCTGTAAGCGCGTTTCTTGTCGATTTTTTTTTTTTTTTTAGACACTGTTTGTATGAACGCCATGCGTCTTTTTCGTCATTGCGAAAGTCATGTTATATCTCTTTGTTCCTCACATCTTACATGTAAATATAATGAGCATTTGTTCATGCAATACAATACACTATTGTTTCTGTCATTCTTACTTCTTACAAACCCCGTTCTTGTAACTTCCTTTACTGAACATATACACATACATTATAAAAAGAAATAAGAAATGGTGGTAGCAAAAGCAATCCCAACCAAAGTGGCTGTTGAAGTGGCTGGTTGGTAGGTTCATTATTTGATTGTTCAGGTTTAACAAATTTTGTTTGCACCTTTTCTGATTTTGATTTTGAGTCAGTAGCAATATCTGGTGGCAAAGCATTTGAGGCGTATATGCACATTTGGTTAAATTTCTCAAACCATAAAACATTTTCATGTTCAATTTGTCAAATTTTTCAATTAATTTCCACTTGTAAAATCAGAACTACTAAACTAAAAGCAACCCAGATTTTGACATAAACATCAAATTAATCAACAATCACGATCATTTTAACCTTACCTTGCCTCGCTTTACTTTACCGCGATAGATGTATGGTCTAAATACCTAAAACGCAAAGCAAAGTATTCTTGGGTGATAAAACAAAAAAAAAGGTGCAAATATCGTATATCGTACACGGAGATTAACGATTTTTCGGTGCGCCGATACTCAAAATTAAACAAAAACCTCAATTCTGGGCCCAGATCTGTAACTATTACATCATCGGATCTGACTTTGCGTATAAAACCTAACAAAGAAGGTGGTCTTCTCAAGTTTCAGTCGCTTATAACGGATGCTCTTGCTTTGCACCACATTGCCAACAAGGCCGAAGCGTGTGTCCCAAGACTGCATCATGTAACTGTTTGGTAGAGTAAGGATATCTGTAACGATTCTTATTTGGCACCTCATGATACAGGTCATTTGGCTATCTTATTTCTCTAGCTGTAACTATCTATCGGTCTCTCATTATTTGCGATCGAAGTAACCTTTAGAATCTTATTGAAGGGTTCTTCGCCTCGGGTACAAGAAAGAACAAGAAAAATATATGTGTTCTATAGGGATAATCGATAAGTTAAACTTAAAATTTTGGTCTATCTATCATACTTGCCTATTTGTTTAGCTAGTTAGCGGTATCGGTTATTATTGATATTGTGTAAAAAGCTAAATAATCTGTTCATTATTCTCCGAGTAATCAATATCTTGCTTTCAAATCACAAGTAACTATAGGGACAATGTCAAAAGGAGAATAATAATGAAGTTAGCAATGCTAATGGGAAGTTTTAAATTTAGCCACGTGGGTTGATCATTGGTTAGCCCTAATAGCGATATATTGTGTAGAACTTATGTGCTACCAATTTAACGTATCTTTAACGATGCACTCAGGGCACGAACACCAAGTTAACTTGGTGTGAATACTGTTCGACTACCAGCTCTGTGAGATATTTCGAAATAGCTATAAAACCTTCAGTCCACTTGTTCCCATACGCTATTTGACACCCATGAACAAAGCTCATATCAACAACTTTATAATTTATGTATTTATATATAACGAAAAACAACTACCAAATAATACTACTACTGTACGAGTAAATGTAATACTCTACTCACCGCCTTTTTACTTATAAGAACATCTAGTTTCGACTTCATCTCCATCACATTCTTCACCTCTAGATCTATATTTCTTGAATGCAGCTTTAACTTGTGCCAACAAATCTTCATCAATCAACGCAGTTTCACTGGAATCGATAGATGCACCAGATTGAACCTTTTGTAATCTCAGTAATTCATCTCCGGTGATATGTCTTTCACCCGATACTTCAGTGGCAACAGCAGCCTTGGTAGTGGCGTGTTCTTCGTCATCGTTCAAATCCAATGCGTTAACTGTCAAATGCAACAACGACTTACCAGACTTTCTTCTTCCTAACCCACCTGGAAGTGGGCCCGATCTTGGTGCGTGCTTGAAGAATTCTTCTTCAGCACTCTCATCCGCTGCTTCACTCTCGTGCAAATAAACAGATTCACTCTTTCTGTTCTTTGGAGTAGCAGGAGTCTTTGGAACTCTGTTGGCAGCAGCATTGTCATGAATCCATTTGGTAACCAATGAAGTCCAGCCGGTTTGATGAGAAGCACCCAATCCTCTACCAGTGTCACCATCGAAATATTCATAGAATGG
>JAKTVH010000045.1:0-65138 GCA_030557105.1 Candida frijolesensis | reverse complement strand
GTGAACCAAAGTTTAAGTTACCAATTGCATCGATATCTTCAGTTTTAGACATTGAGGGTATCAATTCCCATCTTGATAAATTTTCTATAGATGAATTGAAAGAGAAATATGGAGAGTTTCTTCCTGCATCAATTGCTGCTAATCCAACCAAGGAAGAAATCATGCGTGCTACAAGAAGTGGGTTTTTCCAACAATGTGAACATAAATTGAGTGAACTGTTGAGGAGTAATTCCGGTGCTGGGTATTTAATGTCACAAAGTTTGAAATATGAGTACAAAGGTGAAGGTGTCGATGGGTTTTTGCAAGGTATTAGAGAATTGGCCAAGAAAGAGCAAGATAAGGAAAAAGGAGGAATGAACAAAGACGATGAAGAAATGAAAGAAACTTGACGTCATTTCTGACCCGCAGTAGGGCTATTGTTTTTTTTTTTCCCCACGTCACTTGCCGCGCGGCAGGGGTAAATTGTCCGTCAATATATAAAAGCAATGAAAATGGCACTAATTGTAATTGTAACTGTAATTCTCTTACTTAACCAATAAGATAAAGATAAAGATAAAATGACATCCGATAAAATTGCAATATATACTCAACCACAAGACCAACAAGAAGAATCAGTCGCTGTAGTTGATTCTGTAAAGGAAAAACTCGAGAATTTGGTTGAAAAACATCAGAGTGCACTGCCACCACCACAAACACAAACTCAACCACACGAAGAAGAACCCACGCAACAGGACGAGAAGCTAATACCACCTTGGACTGACCAAGAGGAGAATAAAAGTATAGATTTTGATGGACTAGAAATACCGAAAGGTAAAATACCTTTGGATGGTCAATTTTCCACCCAAGAAGTTAAAAAAATTGTTGAAATAGCTCAAGAACATGGGATCTTGAAAGATCATGTTACGGTTAAACTAGTTGAGAAGAAAGTGATTGGTGATAAAGTCGTTATTGCTGATTCGAAAGTTGAAAAAGCGTAAGATAAAGCTTGTTCGGAGGAAACTCCAATAAGGGTGACTCATATAAGAAGAGAGTAAACTAGAGTCATTTACTCAATTGATTCAAGTTCCGTCTTTTTCACTACCAAACCATGACAACCACCAATGTGATGCTTATTGCACGTGAGAGACAAACAATTTGGCAAACAATTAATACAGCTGGTCACTTCCCCCACGGTCTAACTGTGTATTGAACTTGTCATACATTTGCATATATAGAGATACATAGAGAACTTGTTAATTTACAATTTATTTTACAATTGATCTGTTCGAATTCACATATCATTCCACATACTACAGAGTCTATATCATAATATTACACAACAGAATATCAGGTGACCATAGATCACGTGACCAAATTTTGACCAAAAAATAAGGCCACGTGACCGAAGTCACGTGACCAAAAAAATTGTTAAAAAAAAAAGAAAAAAGAAAAATCTACAAAAAAAAAAAAAATTTAAAAAATAAAATAAAATATATTAAAACTAAACTATAAAGAACTATAAACTTACCCTCCAAACCCGTACAATGTACGGCCTTGTCTCTTTAATGCGTAGACCACGTCCAAGGACGTGACCGTCTTTCTCTTGGCGTGCTCGGTGTAGGTGACGGCGTCTCTAATGACGTTCTCAAGGAACGACTTCAAGACGACCCTCACCTCCTCGTAGATCAACGCAGAAATACGCTTGACCCCGCCTCTTCTGGCCAATCTTCTAATAGCTGGTTTGGTGATACCTTGGATGTTGTCTCTCAAAATCTTTCTGTGACGTTTAGCACCACCCTTACCTAAACCTTTACCACCTTTACCTCTACCAGTACCAGACATGTTGTTGTGTTGTGTTGTGTGTTATGGAAATTGAAAATATGAAAATTTAGCTGCAGCTGATGAACCAAGATTAGCTAACGGGGAATGGATAAACTAAGATTGGTAAATAGTTGATGAACTAATGTGTTGTGATAACAAAAAAAAAAAAAAGAAGAAGGAGGAACAAGAGAAAGAAGAAGTGTGGACCTATTTATGAAGTTGGGAATTTTCGAGTGACCCCCCTTTTTCGCCCCAATGGCAAAATGGGTGTAGTGTATGAAAGTCGTGTGATTTGTGTCAAGAGATTAAAACTGCTCTAACAATTTCATCCACAACAGGAGAGAGAACAAGAGAAGAGAGAATTGACGCATAGGTAACAAAATGCCACCCACTAAGAGAGAAGTAAGCGAGAGAGAGAGAAGAGAGCAAGAGAGAAAAGATTTTGTCTTTTGTTTGCGACAAAAGAACAAAAATATGCACGACCGGTAACTAACTCCCGCGCCAGTCACAATCGTCGCGCACTTCTGCCACCACTTCACACTACTTCTACCACGAAAAAAAGACAAACAATGTTCTCTCTTACTCTCCTGCTGTAAATCTCAGCACGCAAACAAATACTCTTCTTCTCTTCTCTTCTCTTTCTGCAAATATGCACCACAAAACTAAATTCACTCTCATCCACACAAACACTCGTGACACCATAACCCAAGTATTTAAAAATACCACATTCCTCAATCTAAACAATTCTCTAATTTCCTTTCTTCTTCTTCTATTCGTTAATCACATATCCATACATTCACAATGGCTAGAACTAAACAAACAGCTAGAAAATCCACCGGTGGTAAAGCCCCAAGAAAACAATTGGCTTCCAAAGCTGCCAGAAAATCCGCCCCATCTACTGGTGGTGTCAAGAAACCTCACAGATATAAGCCAGGTACCGTCGCCTTGAGAGAAATTAGAAGATTCCAAAAATCCACCGAATTGTTGATCAGAAAATTACCATTCCAAAGATTGGTCAGAGAAATTGCCCAAGATTTCAAAACCGATTTAAGATTCCAATCTTCTGCTATTGGTGCCTTACAAGAAGCCGTTGAAGCTTACTTGGTTGGTTTATTCGAAGACACCAACTTGTGTGCTATCCACGCCAAGAGAGTTACTATCCAAAAGAAAGATATGCAATTAGCAAGAAGATTGAGAGGTGAAAGATCCTAAGCAAAACGTTTGATCTTTTATTAATGGTTGAGGAATATTGAGTTTTTTTTAATTCTTTTGTATTATTTAGGTATCCTATATTTTTTATTATAATTGACATATTTTAGTTGAAATTGATATTGTAGAAGTTTAACTACCTTGCGAGCTACCAAAGAGCGTAGCAAATAATTGCCCTTCTACCTGTACAGAACGTTACTAAACCTTTTTTAAAAAAAAACATTGTAAAACTAAATTGCTATAGCACGCTACATACTTCCTATTTATGATTTCTGGAAATATGGCCAATTGGTTGGCTCTTGCGTGGCATCCAAACCTCTAGCTTCTTGTTCTTTAGCCTTTTGTTCCAAATATGGAATCAAAACTTTTTCAAAAGTATGGAAACCTTTGTATTCTCTAATATCATCAGTCCAACTTAAAAGTCCATCCAATAATCTTTTAGGAACATAATCTTCTTCAGCCAATTTAACCACGGGAATGAAATAAGTTCTAACAGTAAAACAAAGTGCACCACTAATCGGTAATCTTCTCAAACTTTGTCTCTCACTACGGAAATAAACTTGACTAATATCATCGGCCTCTTTGGCAATTCTCCAACCAATTTCACCTTCATCTTCATTACCAATAGAAGTAGACCAGTCTAAGTTACCATCGGTTTGAATGAAATAGTTGTTACGAACAATTGGGGAATCAACGTCTATTCTGCGGAAAAGTTTATTCATACCAGTTTTCAATTGTTTTTCATATTGGGGAACACCACTTGATGTGTGGATATCATCTAATTTCAAACCAGCTTTATCTCTAATTCTCCAGAATCCAGCCAATGTAGAACATCCACCTTCAAAATAATATGCACCATCTTCTTTTTCGACCATAATGATAATATCATCTTGAATTAATTTCCCCGCAGATAAAATAGGATTCAAATTTGGATCCTTAAGGTCAAATTTCTCTCCAGTAACCAAGATTTCCATAACTCTATCTTCAAATTTGAACATGGATGGATATCTTTGTGGTAAATAATTACATAATTCTTCCAAGATTTCCCAAGCAGCAGTAACAGTCAATGCATTTAAAGTCCAAGTATTATTACCTCTTTCTTCAATTCTTTTCAATTTCAATTTATGGAAATATTCCCAATCATTATCGAGTTCAATCCATGAATCCAAATCCAAAGTTCTAATCCCCATATTAACGTAATACTTATGTCTAAAGGCACGATATGGCATTGGCTTTGTGGTTTTCAAATCAAATCCTGGGAATGGAGCAACTTTGGGATATTTCCAATCATGATTTGGTTTCCAGAATCCAAATGGTCTTTCAGCAATTTTATAATCTGTTAATGTTGATTGGGATTTTTCTGATACAGGACTGGATTTAGATTTGTCTTGCTTTTTACCATAGGTGTAATAAGCAGCTAAGGCAATTACTGGGAGGGAAAAAATAGCAAGGTTATCAAATGACATGACACTTGATCCTGCTTGTTGTGTAATGGTATCCATGTTGATAGTAGATACTAGATAAAGAGAAAACAATAAGAAGAAAGGTAAAAACAATGTGAATAAAAAAAAAAATCCAAATGTGGACGATATCTACCAAACTATATACTTTTTTTTTGTATCCTTATCCATAAGATCAAAATCTTATTGACACAGGTCTTATCATGTCTTGGATATAAGTCTAATTCCCGTTTCGATGTCTCCGTAAATTTAAGCCATTTTCGGTTAAAATTTGCATTCGCAGTAATAAGGGAGACAGCAAAAAAAAAAGAAAAAAAGGATATAATAATGACCCAATCCACGACAAGGATGATGATGTCTTTTTTTTTGCACCTATTTGGGAAGGCAATTACGCGGGAGGTAAAAAGCTTGCAAATAATACAGTTTGAATCCAACTCCACATCAAACAGTAATAAATGGCATATTTAACCCAGGGGGATTTCGTAACATAATTGCCCGCTAACGTCCAATAAAGCAACGGAGAAAAACTGGTGATACGATTCAATATTTGCACATTCCAGAAAATTACACCTCCCAATATCGTCAACCCATTAATTATTATCAATGGTAATAGCTTTCTATATTTGGGTAATTGATTGACAGCATAGGTGATTGAATAAATATTGAAAATTAACACTGGCATAACTAATAGGAAATTAGGAATATTGTTCATGGTCCAGTATTTTAAAAATCCAACATTCCAATAATGATCTTGAGCATATTGGAATAAGCTTGGGAAAAATTTATTATTACACCATTCACCTCTTTGTGGACAAAACTTACCATAATGATATATGTTTGTGCCCAAGAATGCAAAAAATAGCAATGATCCAGTGAATATTGTATAACTAATTTGTAACATTGCATTTTGTTTATCCCCCCTCTTCTTATTGTCACGATCTTTTTTCAAATTTTGCAAGAAATGATATAAATCCAATAGGTAAATTATCCCAAGGAACAAACTATTAGCTCTAACGGTAAAACTAATAGCACATATTATCCCACTAATGATATATAATCCAACATGTTTGATGGATTTATTGCTAACTTGATCAATATCATTGAAATTAACCGCTTTATAATATGTATAAAACATCAATAATGTTAATAAATTACTGAAATTCTCCGAATAATTCGTAGTTAAAAATACCCCAGCTGGAGAAATAATCAAAAATAAACTACTATAATATCCCAACAATGATCTATTAAATTCCATCCCTGATCCTGTTGCTATTCCCGTGGCTCCTGTTGATATGGTTCCCATTATTGCCGTTTTTCCTGCTCCACCATTATATATCTCATTGGTTAAATAATATAATACAATCACCGAAATGAAATGGAAAACGTTCGACAAAAATATACTCATAAATTGAAACCAATAGTAATTCAAACTCCCATTATTTTCATGGAATTGACCAATAATTTTAATAAATTTAATCCAACCAGGACAGAATACAAATTGATGTTCATATTTAATGGTATTTATAAATAAATCATTGAAATATACCGAATCCCAAACTATTAATTTATTCAAAATAGTTATAATCACGGGATGAAATGGAGATGACAAAGATGCTGGGGATAGATTGTCGATGATGATTTGGGATGATGTATCGAATTGTCCAGGGGTGAAATATATAAGAACAAATTGGATGGTTTTAAATATTAGAAACAAACTTAGTAGTCTTCCAAATAACCCCATGGTGATGATGATGATCTAACTGTTGGTGTTGCTGTTAAATAGTTTAATCAATGACGATGAGAAAAAATTACAGTACAGTGAAAAAAATATAGACGGAAAATCGTTACTGCGAAAACAAACATATTTACTTAAGACAAACTATTACTAAATACTATTGTTCAATTTTTTTTTTATTTTATTTTATATAAATATAAATATAAATATATGTGTAGAGAGAGCCACCATTATATGTGGGTATCCACTTCTATATAAAATCTATCCTTACTTTCTTCCGAATTGTGCACCGAAAGCAGAGATAATACCTTCCACAGAAGCTGGGTTTTGTAAAGTAGTAATATCTCCCAATTGGTCAGCTTCATTGGAACTGACTTTTCTCAAGATTCTTCTCATAATCTTACCAGATCTGGTCTTTGGCAAGTCTGGAACTAAGATAACGGATTTTGGAGCAGCGAATGGACCAATTTCTTTTCTGACCAACAAGACCAATTCTTTTCTCAAAGCATCTTCATCGGCAACATCAGTGACTTTCAAAGCAACATAAGCAACAACAGCTTGACCAGTAAGATCATCGTTGATACCAACGACAGCGGCTTCACCAACTCTTTGATCTTCAAGTAAAGCAGATTCAATTTCAGCAGTAGACAATCTGTGACCAGAGACATTGACAACATCATCAACTCTACCTCTGATCCAGTAGTAACCATCGTTATCTCTGGCAGCACCATCACCAGTGAAGTAGTAGCCTGGGTATGGGTTCATGTAGGTTTCCATGTATTTGACGTGGTTGTTGTAAACAGTTCTTGCCATTGATGGCCAGTGGTCTTTGACAACAAGAACACCTTCAACATCGTTACCGGTAATTTCAACACCACTGACTGGGTCAATCAAAGCAGTTTGGATACCAAAGAATGGGTAAGAAGCAGAACCTGGCTTGTTTGGAATAACACCAGCCAATGGCGCAATCAAATGGGAACCAGATTCAGTTTGCCAGTAAGTATCGGAGATGTGACATTGGCCTTTACCAACGAATTCGTTGTACCATTCCCAAATATCTGGAGAGATTGGTTCACCAACAGAACCCAAAGTTCTCAAAGAACTCAAGTCGTATTTGGCAACGGCAGCTTCACCAGCTTTACGCAATAATCTCAAAGCAGTTGGAGCAACGTAGAAATGAGTAGCCTTGTGTTTTTCAACAATTTGCCAGAATCTACCGTAATCTGGGTAAGCTGGGGTACCTTCGAAAACAACAGTTGGAACACCCAATAACAATGGACCGTACAAGGCATAAGTGTGACCAGTGATCCAACCGACATCACCAGCAGTGAAGAAGATATCTTCTTGGTGGACGTCAAAGACGTATTTGGTGGAGAGGGCAGCTCCTAACAAGTAACCGGCAGTTGAGTGAACAACACCCTTTGGAGTACCAGTGGAACCAGAAGTGTACAACAAGAACAATGGGTCTTCAGAGTCAACTGGGACAGGTGGGAAGTAACCTGGGAATTTGGCAGTTTCAACATCCCAGTAGTAGTCTCTACCTTCAACCAATTTGATTTCTGGGTTACCAGTTCTTCTGTGAACCAAGACTTTTTCAACAGTTGGACATAATTTCAAACCTTGATCACACAATTTCTTGATGTTAGTGGTTCTACCACCTCTTCTACCTTCATCACAAGTGATAAGGGCTTTACAGCTGGCATCGTTGACTCTGTCTTTAATGGAACCAGAAGAGAAACCGGCAAAGATAACGGAGTGGGCAGCACCCAATCTAGCAACAGCCAACATAGCAATAAGGGCATGGGCATTCATTGGCAAGTAAATGGCAACGGTATCACCTTTTCTAATACCCCAAGAGTGCAAGACACCGGCAACTTTGGAAACTTCTCTCAATAATTCACCATAGGTCAAGATGCAAGAGTCTTTTTCTTCGTCAGCTTCCAAGATAATGGCTGGTTTGTTTGGGTTGGCAAAAGCATGTCTATCAACACAGTTATAAGAAGCATTCAATTTACCACCCAAGAACCAAGCAGCGTCACCATCTTTAAGAGTACCAGATTTGACAGTGTGGAAATCGTTATCCCAGGACAACAATTCCTTGGCCAATGGACCGAAAAAGCCTTCTGGGTCTTCTATGGATTTTTGGTACAATTTTCTGTATTCTTCAGTGTCTTTGACAAAACCCTTGTTTGGTTGTCTTTCGAAGAATTCCTTTGGGGTTTCTCTTAATTTGACGCCATTGGCTTCGTGAACAACTTTGTGATCGTGGGATTCGGCAGTCATAGCAGTTGGAGTCACTTGAATAAAAAAATGAGAGCAATTGAGTTAGTATAAATGTGGGTTTGTTAAGTAGCAAACTGTGTTAGTTTCTTGTAGACACCCCTTTTTTGATTGAATAATAGTGGGACAGTTGATTGTCTGAGTGGTTGTAAAAAAAAAAAAAAATATTAATAAGAAAAACAAAAACACTCTTAATAAGATTTTATTTTTATTTTTATTTTTTTTTTTTTGGTTATTGGCCGTTTTTTAGCTTTGAAAAATTTTCCTGTGTGTAATTAACGGGTAACTGGTAAATAAATTCCCACTGATGTCAAAAATCTCTCTTCCCGATTTTTCCCCTCTTTTGCTTTCCTCTTTCGCTTTCACTTTCGCTAGAACTTTCACTTTCGCATTTGCAACAATCGTCTCATCGTCTCTCTCTCTCAATCTCGATCTCGATCTCTTCTCAATCACAAGACATGTCAATTGAGTCCGTTGATCATTGCTATCGATAATCACTCACCTCCACGATCTATCGAATCAGTACCATTGGGTAGATAACGATGGGAAAGAAACGCAGCCAGTTGGAGCGCAAGTAAATGTATCTTTCTTTTTTTCCTGTTTTTCCTTTTTGTAATACAATTTTTTAAAATTTGTTGGGTGTGTGGTACCACTCAACCGATCGTATAATCGGAGTTTTTTTCTCTTTGTTGTGTTGCACTAAGAAAATGAAATATTCAATCTTTTAAGGGTCAAGAATAAACTCAGTTATAATAAAAGTTAAAAATACATACTAATTGGTAATATGGGAATCTAGTAAAAGTGGTAGAATATATGAGTCACGTGGATGAATAAAAAAGGTATTGGAAAAACAAGAATTGAAAAAACTTTGGTAAGAAATTGCTATTCTTCAAGAAGTAGTAGTAATGTAATAAATAAATATAAAACAAAAAAAACCCTTTCTAATAAGAAACAAGAAGCAGAAAATGGCTAAGAGTAAAAATGTTGGGTGAAAATGGGATTCCTTTTATACTTGTACTGGGCTGATTCTACTATGCCCCAAGTACAAAAAATACGCCCACAGAAAACAAAGAAAAAAAAAATGTTGAGATTAAAACTCCGCGACTCGACGACCGCTAGAACTAGCGGCAGTACACTACCAACTGTCCCAAAAAAACTGCCACAAAAAGGAATTTTCGCCCGACTCACACACACGACACACACATCATGACTCAAGCACAATTCAGCACTACTCAGCCCAACATCTATACCATCTACTTACAATCTGATCTAAGACGTTCCCTCTTTTTATTGGTCCAATTAATTATCTGATCTCTGCTCACATGCACCCCACCATATTTACATAATTTGTGACTTGTTATGGACTTAAGGGAAATACTAGTCACGCCGGAGTCAATAATTTTTTTTTTTAACAATTTCAGGTAAGCTACTCCGAACCGACTGTTATGAATAACTTCCGTAACTCCATGGAATGAATTAATTAAAAAAGAAAAGGGAAGAAAGGAAAATAGGAGAAAGGGAAAACAAAGAAAAGATTAGCTAATATTTTGGGAATATAGAAAAAAAAAAACTCCGGTGATTAGCCAATATTTTCAGCCAATAGAAAATACTCCATAAATTATCTAACAATGTTAATGCATGAAAAGGAAAAGAAAAAAAAAAAAAATCTGGGGTAAAAGGAAGTTTTATTTTTTAAAAAACGAATAACCTACACGAAACAGAAAACTCCTTTGAAAATTTCCTAAAACAGACGAAATCGTTTCTTTTTGTATTACTTTATTCCACTTATTAACTTATTACATTCTGCTTATCTCTATGGTATTAAACCACAACGCAACTACACATAAATAATACCTTTCCGAAAGAACAATAGACTGATCTTCGGAGTTTTTTTTTCTCTCGCTACGTTTGCTTTACGTTTGCTTTGCTTTGCATTGTTCTTGTTCTTTTTTTTTTCTTGAAATTCCGTTTGTAAGAAAAGTGTTTCCACGGAAAACCAACTTTTTTTCTTCTAATTACCGTTGACCTTGCCCCACAATTCCAATTTGCCATTACTCCTCCCCCTTGCTTGCTCTTACTGATTATTTAATATTTAACAAGACCTTCTGCTACGTTGTATTTACCCTTAGGCTTGCGCTGTTTACCATTTAATCAATCAACCTACCACTACATCTCTCTCTTTTCTATATCATTAATATTTATATTATCTATGATTATCTAAAAATATCTAATATACAACAGAAGTCATTTCATTCAACCATTACATTTAATCAACTTCTTCAACAGTTGGACCGTCAGCAGCTGGTTCTGGAGCAGCAGAACCTGGGAATCCACCTGGACCACCAGCAGCAGCACCAGAAGGAGTGGCACCAGCTTGGTAAGCCTTGGTCATGATTGGGTTAGCTTTACCTTCCAATTCCTTTTGTTTGTCGGAGAATTCTTCTTCGGTAGCAGTTTGGTTGGAGTCTAACCAAGAAATAGTTTCATCAGCAGCCTTGGTAACTTCTTCAATTTCAGAAGCTTCCAATTTGGATTTGAATTGTTCTTCACCCAAAGTGCTCTTCAAAGAGTAAGCATAGGTTTCCAATTGGTTCTTAGCTTGAACTCTAGCAGCTTCCTTTTCATCTTCTTCCTTGAATTTTTCAGCTTCACTGACCATCTTTTCAATATCTTCCTTGGACAATCTACCTTTATCGTTTGTAATAGTAATCTTTTGACTCTTACCAGTACCCTTTTCCAAGGCAGAAACATTCAAGATACCATTGGCATCGATATCGAAAGTAACTTCGATTTGTGGGACACCTCTTGGGGCTGGTGGGATACCAGATAATTCGAATTTACCCAACAAGTTGTTGTCTTTGGTTTGGGTTCTTTCACCTTCGAAAACTTGAATCAAGACACCTGGTTGGTTGTCAGCATAAGTGGAGAAAGTTTCGGATTTCTTGGTTGGGATAGTGGAGTTTCTTGGAATCAATTTGGTCATGATACCACCAGCAGTTTCAATACCCAAAGATAATGGAGCAACATCCAACAACAACAAGTCTTGAGTCTTAGAAGAAGTGTCACCAGACAAGATAGCAGCTTGGACAGCAGCACCGTAGGCAACAGCTTCATCTGGGTTAATAGATCTGTTTGGTTCTTTACCGTTGAAGAAGTCAGAAACCAATTTTTGGACTTTTGGAATTCTAGTAGAACCACCAACCAAGACAATTTCGTGGACTTGAGCTTTGTCAATCTTGGAGTCTTTCAAGACTTTTTCAACTGGGTCCAAAGTTGATCTGAACAAATCAGCACACAATTCTTCGAATCTAGCTCTGGTGATGGAAGTGTAGAAGTCAACACCTTCGTACAAGGAGTCAATTTCAATGGAGGTTTGAGCAGAAGAAGACAAGGTTCTCTTAGCTCTTTCACAAGCAGTTCTCAATCTTCTCAAGGCTCTTTGGTTGGTAGAAATATCCTTCTTGTTCTTTCTCTTGAATTCTTGGATGAAGAAGTTGACCAATCTGTTATCGAAATCTTCACCACCCAAGTGAGTGTCACCAGCAGTAGCTTTAACTTCGAAAATACCGTCTTCAATAGACAACAAGGAGACATCGAAAGTACCACCACCCAAATCGAAAATCAAAACGTTCTTTTCAGCTTCAGATTTTTTGTCCAAACCGTAAGCAATGGCAGCAGCAGTTGGTTCGTTAATGATTCTCATAACGTTCAAACCAGCAATCAAACCAGCATCTTTGGTAGCTTGTCTTTGGGAATCGTTGAAGTAAGCTGGGACGGTGACGACAGCGTCTTTAACAACAGTACCCAAGAAACCTTCAGCAGTTTCCTTCATTTTACCCAAGATCATAGAAGAGATTTCTTCTGGGGTGAAGACTTTGGTTTCACCTTTGTATTCAACTTCAATGTTTGGTTTACCACCTTTGTCAACAACTTTGAATGGGAAATGTTTGATATCATTTTGGACTTCTGGGTCGTTGAATTTTCTACCGATCAAACGCTTGGCGTCAAAAACGGTGTTGGCAGGGTTCATAGCAGCTTGGTTCTTAGCGGCATCACCAATCAATCTTTCGGTATCGGTGAAAGCAACGAAAGATGGAGTGGTTCTGTTACCTTGGTCATTGGCAATAATTTCGACTCTATCGTTAGCGAAGTGAGCGACACAGGAGTAGGTAGTACCTAAATCAATACCAACAGCTTTAGACATTATGATGGTTTATATAAACTAATTGTTAGTTATAGGAAGAAGAAGGAGAGGAGAAAAAGAAAAAGAATCTGAAAAATTTTTCGAATTGAAAAAGGAATTGATTGAAATTTTTATAATTTTTTTTTGGGAAACTTGGTAACTTGTCGAAATTGGGAAATCGTTGCAAAATTTTTCTTCACAATCCCTATCTTTGGTCTTGCGTGGAACACCATAGAAGGTTGTAGAATGTTTTATTTTTTTTTTTTTCTTCTTCTGTGGGTCTACTGTGGTGCTGTGCTGCAGTGTGAAATTTTTCAATTGCCCATCGGTTATGGGTCTCGTTCTCGAACCTTCCTCGATGACGACATCGGCATGTCGTGCGACCGGTACTACCTAAAAAAAATGACATGTCGTTTATCCGCCATTTGTCATCTTACATACCGATATCCACCACTTTACTACCGCAAATACATACACGAGTCACGTCCCCATTTAGCCATTTTTTTTTCTTCTATCGATGTTTATTCATTTTTAGTCTATAAATTTCTATAATCATCTAAAGTCAACACTTCCCCAGTTCCCTCAGCAAGCAACTCCTCAATGAATTTATCATCCACGTCTCTTAATATAACATGGATATGGCTAATTGACCTAACACTTTGCAAAGTTAACCAATTCTTAAACCATACAATTTGATCCCATTGGAGACCTCCTTTTTCAATAAATGTTTTTTCAAGATATCTATGAATGATATTTTTGGTCTTATTGGAGATATCCCCATGTGGACTATTTTCATCAACTGGGATTCTCAACTTTGACCAAATACATAAATGTTTGACATTGGTATCGAAATAATATGGAAATTTATTATACAATATCGAAATATCATCCTTGTTGTGGAATATCAAGTCATGTGGATAATCAACCGAATATTCTTCCCCTCCTCGTATTCTTCCATGTTGTTGATCTCTTATGTCGGATTCTTTCCAATGTAATTCATGGCCCAACAAATAATCATTGACAGAAATATTGGAATCTTTTAACCATTGTTTAAAATTATGGTATTTGATGGTTTGTTCCTTGGATCGGGCAAATATTTCAAGTTTATTGGTTTTAATTATAAATTCAATCTCGGACCAAGTAAATGGTTCATTGGTTTTTATTTTGGAAGGTTGGGGCATTAATTCACTTTTATGTAATTGTATATTGAAGTGGGTATAATATTTTTCAAAACCAACTGGAGATGCTGGTGGGGTATGTAATTGGAGATTTGTAGAGTTGGTATTATTCGGTAAATTTGTATTGGCTGTCAATGTCATTTTTATAATGAGTGGATTTTTTTTTTTTTGAGTTGTGATGTTTGTGAGATGTTGCAGAGCGGAGGGAATTCCTGTTTGGCGGAAAGTGATTTGGTGCGGAAAAAAGAAAGAAATGTAAAATAATAGAAAGAGATGGACCAAAAAATTGCACGGTTCAAGATGATGGGTATTTAGATAACTATTTATACCCCATTACCGTAAATGCGGCATGTTTTACATCTCATGATTATTATAGATTGTCCGGGTGTTTAGGGAAATACCGCAAAAAACCCGTGGGCCACATTTTCTATGGGTCTTCCCCCATTATCGTGCTCCCAATCTATGTTACATCATTGTTTTCCTGTACTTACAACGGTGTTGCATTTTCACATACAAAATTGCAAATTTAGATAAAAAAAGAAATCTGTACAACACAAATCCGACCTCAAAAAAGCAATATATCAGCAACGTTTTTCCACTATGGGATCCCGTGATGCCATGATTATTGTCCTGTTTGCATTTATATTTGTTGCTATTTCCTGCTTAATATCCACAATGTTTGATCATGATCCCGAAAGTCCCAACTCATCGTCATTTTCTTGTCCTTTCATCGCCTGCTAACAGTTGTCGGATGTAGATACCCCCACGCTTGGAATGGTAAAATTTGAACATATTCTTTAACGATTGGCACCACCGGAATGTTAAAATTGTAGAAAAATGCTAACAATTTCCTATTCAAATTTTGATCAATGACAATCCTCTCAACTGTTATTTTCGGGATCCAAATTCCATCACCATCAGGTATGGGTCTACACATATATCGAAACGTGTCTCTTATAAAATTAGGAACGTAGTAATGCCTGGATTCCGAGCTTGGAGGGATTTTGGAAAGTAATGAAGAATGATTGAAAAATTGGGACAAATTAATCAATGCATATATGTAAAATACATTTATGATATAACTTGATGCTTGATCAATGGTGATCTTGAATGTGGAAAAAGGGTTATTGTTTATGGTATGCATCAAAATATAGCAAGATCTATGTAGATCTGATAGTTTGGGTTGATATGGTTTAACACGTCCTTCAAATGGATCTCTTCTAAACATGGTATGCAATAAGAGTGAATGATGAGAGAATGAGAAATGGAAGATGACTGACGTAGCAGAGTTATTTTATTTCTTTGACTCCATTTGATAATGATTGCTAGTTGCTGTGGGTATGCCGCTTTTGGATGGTTCTATAACCTTCTCCACGATGATAAGAGAACACGATTTAAATTAGTGGGGATTTCTTAGGAAAAGTACATGAAAGAAACTAAAGTAACACAAACTGTCATCGCTAAATGAATTTTTAGATTTTTATGATATTCCTGAATGGGTGCAAATTATCCATTAGATTGTTACATTTTCTATTCTCCCCCTTGTCTTGTAGCTCCTTATCATATGGAAAAAAAAAAAATAAAAAATTCAACGGTGTCCTGCATCCAATTCGGTTTTTTTTTTTTGTTCGCTCTCTCATATAGCAAATATCAGTTGATGGATGTTCATTGGATCTCATGACGGTACTTACCACACACTTTTATCTTCATTCACAACTCAGCAACTAAATTTTTTCGTACAGGGAAATATCCCTAATTCACCTATTCCCAAAATCAATCCAATAGTAAACTACTCAACTGGTGGAATAGCAAATGACAGTACATAAACTCATTATCCTAAGACATGGCGAGTCTCAGTGGAACCATGAAAACAAGTTTTGTGGATGGATAGATATCCCCTTATCAGAAAAGGGTGAACAAGAGGCCAAGTATGCTGGGGAATTGATTAAAAAGAATAACCTTAGTCCCGACATATTATTCACATCAAAATTATTGAGATCAATTGAAACCGGATTGACCATATTGGAAGTATTGAAAAAACCATGGGTAGATCATATCAAAACCTGGAGATTGAATGAACGTCATTATGGGAAATATCAAGGTCGGAACAAACATGAAGTATTTCTTGAGTTGGACCAAGATAAAGAGAAATTCCAATATATCAGAAGAGATTACCATGGATTACCACCATTGATTGACGTCGGATCAGATCCATCCATTGATGAACGATATAATGATATATTGAACAAAGATATACTACCACGTGGAGAATCATTACTGATGGTGATGGAGAGATTAATACCATTTTTCAAATATGAAATATTGGATAATGAAATGATTCAAAAAAGTAAAACCGTGTTGATAGTTACCCATGGATCAATAGTAAGAAGTTTGATTAAATACCTCAACCATGTCAGCGATGACGACATTTCTAAAATCAATGTCCCCACGGGAATACCGTTGGTGTTTGAATTGAATGATAGGGGGGAATTGATCAAACCGTATTATTACTTAGATAAAGAAAAGGCAGAAAAGGGAATTGCTAAAGTGAAGATGGAAGGTCTAGAAAAGACGAGACTAAACGATGGCAAATTATAAAATAGCCCTTAAAACATAGTTTGAACACATGGTTATGATGGTGGTCTGGATGACATTGCTAGCGGATAATTTAATAGAAAGTTGTGCAGGGTACCTACAAAACTATGATAAATGAATAGACCTTTTGAAAAATATGGTCTAGAAGAGAGTACTGGAAGTTGGGTGAGAGAGTACAAATTCGGATCAAATGTTGCTTTTTTTTTGTGCAGTCGTCGTTAAAGGGCGATTAATTCGGAACTTTGGATACATATTAGGGCTATGCAGTATATACAATTTTTACCTTTTGAAATATGCGACATTTTTCCGGAAGTTTTTCCTTATATTAGGGGCACCGACTGTTAAGGAAAGTGCGGACATCGGAACGATCCAGGAAATAGCCGCAAATTTTTATTACCCTACAAACAATTTCTTTTGTAATGCGATAAAAGGAAAAGGAAAAGGAAAAGGAAAACGGACATAATTTTAAAGGAACACCGCAACTAACCCAAAAAAAAAACAGCTAAACCGTGAATGACCTTCTAGACAGCAAAGCAGTCTAGAATTACATATGCGAATGATAAACGAAGTTAGAAGAGGAGAACGGTGGTTCGTAAGCGCATTTCAGTCATAAGAGTTTGGGTTAGTTCAGGTGACTCATAATTCTGGTTTGTTTGTTTTGTTTCTTTAAGAGATTGCTTTTCTTGTGATGTCGTGTCGTGTCGTGTCTTATCTTTTCTTGTAATTGTAATTGTCCTTCACTCTACTAAGTTATGCCACACCCCACCCCTCTCTTCCCGAATTGATCAAATGTGTGACATACAAGCTGTAATAATATTATTTGTGTAGAGTTCTGTTAGGGATTGTAGGAGTGATTATGCGAGTGTGAGTCAATGGGTCAATAAGTGACATATTTTGGGTGCTATGGTTGACGTGGTTACCGAACAGATGAGCGGAGATATTAACCCGTTCCTTTTTTTCTTTTCGGTATATTATCGGTTTTACAGATCGTACAGCAACTTGCGATGGTCCATGATTCTTGTGAGAATATTGTGTTACTTGTTGACTGTTGGCTGTTGGCACTTCGTTGTTACTTGTTGGGAGTTGGTTTTAAAAAAAAGAAACAAAGGGCTGCAGAATGGTCATTCATTTGGTAGTACCGGGGAACGGTGTTAAAAGATTCCAAATAAAGAAAGAGAGCCACAAAAATCAAAACAACCAAAAAAAAGGTGCAACTTTTGCATATGATGCTAATTGTGTTACATATTAAAACAGTAGAGATTAAAATAAATGGGTCCCCTAGTGTAATTGAGTAAGAAATAGGAGAGTGATGGGGTGAGAAAAGTATAAGCATAAGCATTATTATAGTTTGATAAGTAAAATAGGGGGAAATTAAGGCAAGGCTGTGGTGTATATAGTAGTGCGCATAATAATAGTATGGAATGGAATGTGATAGAAGGTTGGAGAATCTGAGTTTTTCTGTGGTTTGCGTATTCACTTCTTACATACATTTCTTTTTGTTTTTTTTTTTCCTTATTTCCTTGATAGGGGAAAATTGTGTGTGCGCAGTAAGTCACAAGTAGTAAGAGCAATATGCAGCTAAAGTACACATCATCATCATCAAAAATAGTAAACACACTGTAGACTGTGCGACATTTACTAACAAAAAAAAAATTACTAAGCGGATACTGTTTCAGTGAGTGTTTCTATTGTGTCAGTGCGAGAGGGGAGACATTTCTTAAAATAATATATAAAAAATACTCACACTCCTTTTTTTTTCTACAACTTTACCACCACTTTTTCTTTCCAGCATTTTTTGCTTTTTCTTTTTACAACACATTAATACCACCACTATTCTAGAATGACTTCGTTAGCTATCTTACCACAATTAAAGAGAACTATCACAGACATCATGGACGAAGAATTATACCAATCTCCATCCTCCCCCAACGTTAGCAACAGCAACAGCAACCCCAACAACTCAACCACTACCAATGCTCACACTACTTTAAATCAGCCCACGAACAACCTCAACCACAGCAACAACAGCTCGCTCTATAACGCCACTTTCAACAACAGCCCGCTCATGAACTACAACTACAACTCGTCAAGAACTTCCATCAACTCATCTCCTAATTTGGCAAGCACGACGGGATTGCCAGTACCATCTCAACCAGCGAACTTCAACTTGGGCAACGTTCTAAATATACCCGACTCATTTTTAGAACAATTGGCATCACAAGAATACATCGATCACTTGAAATCTCAACAGCACCAACTGCAACAACAGCAACCAGAATTTGATTCCAATGACATGTTCATGCTGGATTTTGCTAACCAACAACCACAACAAGTCAACCCATTCAACGATTACGGAAATCCAAATTCATTTATTAGACCACTTCAACAACAGCAACAACAAGATTCTAACACCAATGTCCCATTGCCTCAAACTTTCCCAACTAGAAGAAGAAGAAAGATCACGTTGTTGAACGATCCTATTGACGGTGGTATTGGTGGTGCGTCATCTAACAATAAGAAACATTTCGACGAAGAGTATATGTTGTACAATCCAGACATCTCACCTGGTCAAATTGTTAACCAAAATGAATTGGACTCATCTTTGATTATACCCCCTAATAGCAACGACTTGTTCTTGTCGGAAGAAGATCAAGCCAATGCATTTAACAACGATTTAATCATCCCAGGTTACGAAAATGATTATTTGTTTTTGGATGAAGACGATGAACAAATTGAAGAGGATGTTTCTGATGATGAAGGTGATAACTACTACCAAGTTGATGACGATTTTGATGATTTTATGATGAATAATAGCAACTCGAACTACGAAGATTTCTCGAATTTCGATAACTACAATGCCAACAACAACACCAGCAACACCAGCAACAACAACACTGTTAATGATACCATCCATAATATGGTCAAAGTTGAACAAGAATCAGATGAATTGGTTCAGCCTAGAGAAGTTTCTCCAGCGGATATTACTGCTCATGATAACGATGAGATGATGGTTGATGTTGAAGATGAAGTCGCACCAATACAGGAAGAAGTTAGAGTACATCATTCTGGTAAGAAATCAGGAGCCAAAGAAGGTTCTGGAAAGTCCAAGAAACACCACTCCTCGCATTCTATATCAGGTGCTGAAATCACTGCTAATAATCCGAACCATCAATGTAATTTGATCAATCCAAGCACTGGTGAACCGTGTAACAAACAATTTTCTAGACCATATGATTTGATCAGACATCAAGATACCATTCATGCTACAATGAAGAAAATTTTCAGATGTGTTATTTGTGAAGATAGGTTACATGGAGGTCCAGGAAATGGAAAGGACAAAACATTCTCGAGAGGTGATGCATTATCTAGACATATTAAAATAAAACATGGTTTGGTTGGTCAAGATGCATTAGATTTAATCAACGAAGCTAAAGCTAATGTTGAGTATGTCCCAGTGTAAGCCATAATTGGTCTGGTTTTTTTTATTATTATTATTTTAATTTTTTTTTATAATTTCATGGGTTTTTTTAAGGGGTTAATTTTATTTTTATTTTCGTATGGCGTATACACACACACACACACTGGTTTGAGTTTTATCTTATACATATATATATATATATATATAGTTTTCTTTTTTTTAACATATCAAATACATGTACATAGTATTCGTTACTGATACTTTGTACTCTTCTGTTTTGTTTAATTAATAACTTCAAATTAATAAATGCATATATTCTATATGAAATGCTATGTAACACTTCGTGCTCTACAAAGTTGGTCTTTTTACACAACGACTGATGCAGAACGTGATCTTGAAGCCTTAATTTTATCACCTGTTGATTCTCTTGCTTTCTCTGAAAAGTTGTCCATTTCAAATTCTGATGACGACGAGGGAATGAGTATATCGTGAACAACATCATTAATCAGTTGGTTCAGTAACGGCACAAACCCCACTTGTTTTCTCTTCATATTGACCATACTAATGTTGTTACTCTTCTTGTTCACGTTATTGTCATCCAAATATTTAAATCTCAAATATTGATAGGCAATATAAATATCCAAACTCATTTGGAATAATCCAGCTATTAGGAAGATTATCAGAATATTCTGAGCTCCATATAACAAATAAGAAATCTTGGTACAATCCCCACCTAACCAACTCAACAATAATATAATTTTGAAATTTTTCACCAGTTGTAACCTATTTAATAATAAAATCTGCGGTAATGGTAATAAACTCTCAATGAACAATCCCAAAATCCCAATAATATTAGCATAGATTGGGTTATCTTTTAATAATGCTGTCAATACCCCAAACGCTACAGAGAACCAAATGATGAACATCCAATAAGGACCTTCTTGTTTCCATTGCCAAAACAACATTGGTCTTCTATAATAAACATCAAAAAACTTCAACACTTGACTGAAATACGTCCTCACATATCCCCAGACATATTTGGCCGTATCCAAAGACAACAACTCCAATGAATCTTTCCAATCACCTCTCCAATACAGTTCATGTTCCATGATACTAGCACTGCTCAACCTCCTCGGTATTCTTGAATTCAATTCGTTTTCCCAAATGGGCAATGGATTAAGCAATTCAGGATCGTAATTGGCAGGTCGATACTTAAGGGATATTTTCAACAACAAGGTTTGGATGAATATCATCATTATGGATTGTCGTAAAAGTGTCGGTTCATACGGCGAACAAATGTAATAATATATACGCAATATGGCAGCCATGAACATCGTACAACATATGTCGAGGGAAAACCCCATGGATGTTTCCCTTTTGTGGATGGAATAACATGTGGATCCATATGAGAAAAGGGGTGTGAATGTCATGAATATGTTTATGCAGATTTGTAAATCGGGAAGATATTCCAAATATGGTTGATAATCTTCTGGTAGAAATTTTAACATTGTGGGCAAAAAAAAAGGAAAAGTTATAGTGATGTAGACAGTATGATGGTCGTTTTCATATGTATAGTACTGGATATTTTGTTATTTCTAATTCTATTTGTTTATAGTATATGTATATGTCTAATAGGATGTAAAAGAATATATCCGAGAAAGAGGTATTTATTATTCACTGGTTGGACTAGATTTTTTTTTTTTCTTTTTCTTTTTTGCTTTCTATGTGAGCTAGAGGGGAACAAGGAAAAACCAGTGTGTAATGATTTGTGTTTTCTGCTGGAACATCGGAGTTTATATACACAATTATTTTTCCGTTCGTTTGGTCCGTCGTTCCTCCCTGCTGAAGGGCTCTGTCAGGTTGTCGTTTTGCGGTTGTGGCGGTTCAGGAGTTAAGGAGGCAGTGGGCAGTGCGTTGGTCTGATCCCCGTAAGGCTTAGAATAGAGTACTATGAACTGATTGTCGGCTGAATTCCGGCATTTCGAAATTGATAAAATGCATTAGACATGAGGCGTGAAATTACACAAACTATCTATACTGACAATCCATGATGAGCTGTTATAAACGACGAAGTCGACGATTGGATATTATACGTGAAAGCAATAGGAAATGGATTTCCTGATTGGTGCAGATGATTCATACGAGTTGCAAATTGCTCTTGCTCATGTTCCGCCTCCTCCTCTTCTTCTTGACTTTGACGACCTGCTTCTTGAATATACCAATTTGTGATAGCTTGGTCTACATCAATGAACTCATCGTCATTATCATCCAGCATTTCTTCTTCCTCGGTCGATGATGTAATTGTAGCCGATGTTTCTTCTCCTTCATCTTCAGTCATGATTTGCTCAAGTACAGGCGAGTGAATAATTTCATCATTGGTAGCAGAGACAGAGGCAGCAGCTGCAGCAGCTATGCTTTGGCGTGATTGATTATACCTAAACCCTCGAAGCAAATCACGACGTGTACCGGATCCTTCCATTAATCCCAATTCTTGATGATGTTGATGATGTATTTCGTTAACACTTCCCCGTTGGTTTATTTCCCTAGCATCAATAAATCGACCATGGTTTAAATCGAAGTCCGGACTCTGAACAATCTGTTCAATCACCCTATTACCATTCCCATTATCGTTATTGTTACTTGGTGATCGTTGTTGAAATCTGAACCCTCTAAACAACTCCCTTTGATTCTCCTCCTCCAAGGAGATCGCAATCGCTCGTTGTATATCATTTTCAAAATCCTCAGGTCGTTGCTGTGTTTGTTCCTGTGCAGTTTGTTCAACACTATAGATTAGTCCCGGTAGGATATTGTAAAATTCACCATCATCAACTTTAGTAATATCCCAGAGATTGACATCTTCGGGTACAATTTGTAGTTTAATCAATTTCCGAATCACTTTTCTTAAATTCTTTTTATTTTTGATCAATTTTTTATTAATTCTCAACACTGGGATGGAATATCGTGGATCGAATGATATTAGATCCACTTTGCGATGTAATTTTTCTCGATATGGAGGCGAGTAATCATTATGTGATATGGTGTCGCTTGTATTTGCTCCTGGAGCATATTCATCCAATGGTGGAGGATCAACTATATCCATGGAAAACATCGACGTATCCACTCTTGCGTTCAATCTGGCTATTATTGCATTTCTCGTTTCTTCTAATGTAGATGATGGTCGTGTTAGATTTTGTCTCGATTGATGTAGAGGATTTTGTTGTTGCAGTTGTCGTCGTTGTTCTTGTCTTGGAGTGGGGGTATAATTAATCGTCAGTGACTGTTGTAGTTCTTGTTGTGGTGCAGACTCATTATTTGGCTGCAAGATGATGCCTCTGGAATTCCGGTCATGTGCATTGAAATTGGGAATTATCATTACCGGAATACGGGTTTCGGAAGTAGGATGAAGGGTGTTATTAATTTGATTACTATCACCATGAGTACTATTTCCGCTGGTGCTTGAATGAGTATGATCACTTGAGCTTCCTTCCTGAATGCTTTCTTGATGTCTCAATTCCCTGGCTCGTCGTGCTCTTCTACTGTTTCTTGCTTTACTTCCGGTTCTTTCTAAGATACAAGCGAATGCTTCTGTACTAGTTGGTGCTGGTTCCACCGCATCATAATACTCATTGATTGTAATTTGCAGCGAACTAGAAGGTTCCATATGTGGTGCAGTTGTATTTTTATTTTTATTCTTATTTTTCCGCTTCGGGGGACGGGTAGTAGTGGGTAGTACTGCCGCGTTGCGACTTATCGAACGATCTCGAAGAGTGACTGGCTCAAATCCCGACGGTATCGTATTGCTGTTTTGGTCATGGTCTTCATCACTGACATAATAATTGGTAATGTCGACTATATCATCAATGGGATATGGTGGGTTGGCTTTGGGTTTTCTTTTTTGTTGAGCAACTTTGCGATTGCTATTACTATCTATTGCTGCAGCTACTGCTGTTGGGATTGCTTGTCTTCCGTTTCATTTTCTGATCTTTTGAAACCAGGGATTCTCTAGAAGATATACTTCCTCTTCGATCCCGACGACTGCCTCTTAAAGGTCTTGGTCGGCTACCGACTATTCTTTCTCTTTCTTTTTGGCGGGTTCTTGCTCCAGTTGCTTTTAAGGAAGGAGAAGACGAAGACGATGTAGTTCTAGATGATGATGGACGCGGTTCGACATTTTGTAGAGACTCCTGTGAATTTGCCTTTTTGGATTTATAATAACGGGTATTTGGAGATGGTTGTCTCTTCTTTCTTGACTCGATAGACGTCGACGCTTCTTCTCTTGGCGGCGTTGTTTGAGTTGTAGATGAGGCACCACTTGGAACTATTATCCTGGCTGAATTATAAGCTATTCCCTTATTTTGATCCGGCGAAGGTGACCCTATTTTCGGTGATGTTCTTGGAGTTGATTTACCTGATTTTGGTGTGCGATCTTTGAGTGATGTATGCGATGATGATGGTATGATAGGAGAGGTTGCTGCAGGTGCAGATGTAGATGCAGATGCTGATTTCTTTGAGAATAGGTTAAGCACCATTACACCTGTTAAACTGCAAGATAATCAAAGGATGGACGATAGGTGTAACAAGTAAATATTTGTTGAAGTATGTAGTATTTTTTTGAAAATTTGTATTATTAACCTTTTTTTATGTAATGTTGGATAAATGATGGTTATGTTGTACAACGGGAAAGGTTATTAGTGCTAAATGCGGTTGCGATGTTGGTGGTATTATTACCGACGCAAACTGAGAAAAATTAGGATACCCAATTAGGGAAAAAAAAACGTTTGGTGTTGCTAAATTTATCACTAATCACTGACGGAAGTATAATAGAACGCAAATAAAATAGGAGAAGAGCAATAGCAATAGCAATAGCAATAGCAATAGCAATAGCAACAACAATATCAAGAGCTAGACGAAAAATAGAAAAATCGAGAGAGTGGTGGGGTGTTGTGGTGTTGTTGTTGTATATCGTACCGTTTCGTATCATACACAAATCAATGTACGTGACAATTGAATGGTAGATCAAATTTAGACAATCCAATAAACTCCGCAACCAGAAGCCAAGTCACACACACAATAGAAGATGGTTATTATAATTAAGCAACACATTGTTCTTGATCAGCTTTTGCGTATCATGTAGAACTACCAATGGGTTTCCTTAAATAAATCCACACTCGAAGTGATGACATAATCAACTACTCTATTTGTGTTGTCTACCGTTAGTGTTTCTTCCCCGTGGCGAAAAAAAAAAACCTTAACCTAGTATTTTTACCACGGAACTAACACTTTGCTTAACCACATGATACAAACACACAAACCAACACAATCGGAATAACCTTCTTGTTTACATTTTTTTGCGACTAGATTGCACTAGGGGTATGCTCAGTGAGTATTAATTGATTTGCCATGATCGGAGCATTCCAAACGGTCAGTTAGGGTGAATAATTTAACTCTCGAATATGGAGACGAAGTTTACGATGGAATATGGCCACCGACCACAGTGACCTGTTGAAGTAAGATGTATTTGAATATGAGAGATATCAGAAGTATGCAAGAACAGAGTATATGTTAGAAATTGAGCCAACAATTAACCGTATCATTTCGTAACCTCTTGTTACTCGGTAGATCAGTTGCTCATAAGCAAGTATTTGCAGTGGTTTGCGATATTGAATACGTAACATTATGCTATAAAAGCTATACATAAATAAACAATGAAAACCTCAGTAATTTTTGAATTTCAATCATGAGAACAAAGTATGGGTGTTAGCGTGTTTGAGCAAATCAATACGCAAATAAACAACCCCACCAATTCTTCCATCTATTTTCATAGAAAACACCTCAATTGACTTCAGCATCCTCTGTTTCTTTAATTCATTCAACATTCATCGCACAATTACTGATAAATTTTCAATTATTAATTATTTTTTTTTTATTTGGCTGCTGGGGGGAAACAAATTTAGTTATCGGCTTTACCGTTCTTGTGTTCGTCCAATTCTTTTTCCAATTGTTCAATGGTAGCTTGTTGTTGTTGTAATTTTTCCTTCAATTTCTTCAATTGAGCAGCTTCTTGTTTCTTAATGTAGACGTTTTCTTGGGCTCTTTCCTTTTCAGCAAAGGCATCTTTGGATTGAGGGATGGCACCTTCGGTCAAAGCAATTCTGGAAGTGGAGAACAATCTGACACCTCTAACGGAAGATCTAGCGATTTGAGACAACATGATGATATAGATTAATTGAATAAATAATTTATGCTGTGGAAGTAAAAGGAAGAAAGAAAGAACAAAAGAAAGAAAGAAAGAAGGCGAATTTCAATGGTGGAAGGAGAAAAAAAAACTGGCCACTTAGATGGTGGAATTGGAAGCAAAAGGGGAGAGAGAGAGAGAGAGAGACACAATTTCAGTGAGTGATTCTTTTTGTATGGAGAATATCCTGCACACAACTCACATACGGGGTTTCTATTGGCCAACGGTTCTGCAGCTCTTTCAAACATCCCATACATTATGCATCAGTTATACACTATAATTGTGAACGAAGCATATCGAACTATCCTATTATTAGTGACTGTTTATATTTACATGAGAATATTTAAATATTTAGAAATACCATCTAGTTTCCTTTCCCTCACCAAACGCAATTCCTCTTACATATTTCTAGCAGGCATGTATCTTGCATGTTTATGTTTGGAAGACAACAACCCTAAACCTCTTGCATGTTCAATAGCCATGGCTAGTTTCTTTTGGTTTTTGGCACTACACCCGGTCTCCTCACGTGACATTATTTGACCAGTGGATGTCAAGAATTTGGACAATATTTCTGGCATCAAGTACAAATTCGTAGGGTCTATTCCGGATTTAGCAAATGGATCTGTTTTCTTGATACTCTGTCTGGCTTTTTGTTCCATTTCAAATCTATTCATACTAAAATCGAATGGCGTATAAGTTTCTCCCATTCTGAAATTTCTTTGCAAAGATTTGGCTACAAACACAGGAGGAACCCTTGCTTGCTTTAATGATTTACGAATCGAGAGTTTTCCTTTAGTCGAACCGACTGGACCAGCCGTATCCAAATCTTTCCAATTATCTGAACTTTTCATAGTATCGACAGTAGCTTCTTCAACTGGAACTTGTTGTTCTGGTGATGTTGATGGTGATTCTGACTGTGGTTGCACATTCAATCTGCACACACTGGAAGACAATAATCGTCTGCTAGCATAGACACTAGCTCTTGTTGACACTCTCAAGGAAGGAAACATCAGTGGCAAAAAGTAGTTTGTATTAGTTGGTTGATGTAGAATCACAAGGTCAGCCTTCAGTTAACTATGCACCCTTTAGTAAAAATTTTCAGGTTGGTCTCGATTTCGCATTGTTGGTGAGAAAGTCGTGCGAACCTCAGGCGACGAACAAAATTTTTTTTCTATGCCTAATCTTGTGTAGTATGGACAATAATCAACCTTTGATCATCAACTACCAATTACTAACCCTTGCTTCTCAATCTAACCACAACCAAACAACTCAGGTTTCAGAGTACTTTCTCCAACCTTTCCTTCCACAGCATTTCAATTTAGACTAACAAACAAACTAACCACACCAGAGTAACTACAATTACTAGTTTGTTAGCATTTCCAATAGAACTATCACGACCTAATTTTTAATCAATTTTTTTTTTCCCTTCTTCTTCTATTTGACATTGCCGTGGCAAATCAACAACCCTTTTCTATTAATCATTGCACACGTTCATATACACCTACATATATATATTCAACAAAGTTCATAAACCATGGGGGAACGAGGACCAGATCAGTGGTTGGAGCAAATCAAGAAATGCATAGCATTGTCAGAATCAGACATGAAACAATTATGTGAGTTGGTGAAGGAACTATTAATGGAAGAATCCAATATCCAACCAGTTCAATCACCAGTGACTGTTTGTGGTGATATTCATGGCCAATTTCACGATTTATTAGAATTATTTAGAACTGCTGGAGGACTACCATCGGACGATAACCAAACCAATTTCATCTTTTTGGGGGATTATGTTGATCGTGGGTATTTTTCATTGGAAACTTTTACATTGTTGATGGTGTTGAAAGTTAAATATCCACACAGAATCACGTTGGTAAGAGGTAATCATGAATCAAGACAAATAACCCAAGTGTATGGGTTTTATGAAGAATGTTTAACCAAATATGGATCCACTACGGTTTGGAAATACTGTTGTCAAGTGTTTGATTTCTTGACCTTGGCAGCTATAATAGATGGGAAAATCTTATGTGTTCATGGTGGGTTATCACCAGAAATCAGAATGTTGGACCAAATTAGAGTGTTATCTAGAGCTCAGGAAGTTCCTCATGAAGGTGGTTTTTGTGATCTTGTTTGGTCAGATCCCGATAACATTGACACTTGGGCCGTTTCACCAAGAGGAGCAGGTTGGTTATTTGGCTCAAAGGTGTCGCGTGAGTTCAACCATATAAACAATTTACAATTAATTGCCAGAGCACATCAATTGGTCATGGAAGGGTTCCGTTATCATTTCAAGGAGAAAGATGTGGTTACTGTTTGGTCAGCTCCTAATTATTGTTATAGATGTGGCAATGTTGCCAGTGTCATGCAAGTCGATGAAGACTTAGACCCAAATTTCAAGATATTTAGTGCCGTTCAAGATGGTGATTTGGCAGTGAAAAACAATAATAACAAGACACAAAGAAGTGATTATTTCTTGTAACGAATAATGATCGAATATGCCTTTTTTTTAATTATTTTAAATTTTATCCTGTACCTTTTTTTTTTGATGATGTTGAATAACAATTCCCTTTTATAGAAGACGAAGAAAGAAGGAGAAGAGGCGACTATTCAATGTCTATATTGAAAGAAGATTCCATACCAGCGACAAAACGAATTTTAGACAGTTTGGATAAGGTGCTGCTTTCCATGACATTGTTTGACAGCTTATGATTACATTTGTTTGAGATTATTTTTTTTTTATTATTATTATTAGTAGTATTTTAAACCGGTAGATTTGATATGTGATGCATGACGAACACAAGATAACGGATTCCGTTTATTCAGTTATAACTTGTGTTCTTTTAATTATTGTTACCAAATTCTTTATTTTTGTTCAACAAGCTGTACAATAGTTCTATTCCAAATTTTTCAATTTTTTTTTTATTCTTATCATTAGTATATATATAACTTAATACGAACAATTCAGTTTAGTTTTAGCACGCTCTAGATTCAATTTATTTCTTTGACTTTCTTCTCATTCTCTTCAAACCAATGATCTTCTTGACGTCATCAGAAAGTCCAGATTTGTTCTTTGGTTCAGGTTTGGCACCTCCACTTGGTTTTGGGCCCTTGTTCATATTTCCTTTATTCATATTTCCTTTCTTTTGCGAGCCTTTTCTACCTTTCTTTTGTTTTTTATCTGTCTTGGAACGCTTATCTTTACCTTCTTTATGATTCTCTTCATCATCTTCATCGCCGTCGTCTCTCTTTCTCTTCTTACCACCATCTTTGTTGATATTACGGGCAATCATTTCCTTTTCTCTTCTTCTTTTAACAACTTGAGCATTTTCAATGGCAAATTCCACAATCAATCTTCTTTTATTCAATCCTTCCAATTCAGCTAATTTCTTCTGTTCATCATCCAACCCTTCCAAGATTTCTGGGATGGTCACTTCATGAGCATTCAACCATCTCAATCCCATTAAGGCAGCTTTATGATCTCGGAACTCAATAAACCCATACCCTCTACTACGTCCAGTCTCTCCAGAACCTTTAACTTCCATAATAACTTTAGCTTGCTTGACAACACCTTTATGTTTGGAGTTTTTCGATTTAGTGGCTTCTTCTTCGGCTTCTTCACCAAATGAATGTTTGAATTTGATAGATCTATTAACTTCTTCTTTGGATAACGGTTGTCTTTTCTCTTCTTTAACTTCAGTAGCAAATTGGACAACTGCTTTTCTACCCAATGCTTTCAATGCCTTTGGATTCATAGCCCTTGGCAAGTTTCTAATGGCCAATCTCGTCAATGACAAATGCAAAGTTGGGTTTTTGTTTAATTGTTGTACTCTCAATTTATACGATTTTTCTCTCAATTCTAAATCGGTTTTAGAAATATATTGGGCAAGTTTGGAATTTTCAGTGATTCTACCTTCATTCAACAAGAATAAATTACGTTTATCCTTTTCACCAGGTGCTTTACCCAATGCTTCTTTTCTCTTTAATGAGTTTCTTTCGGATAATTTCCCAGCGGATTCCCTATCAACCGCAGAAGCAATAGATAAGATTCTCCCTTGGTAAACATAAGCTGGGCTTACATCATCGGCAATCAACATTGAAGTAGAAGCAACACTTGGAGCATTTTCAAGACAGTCAACATAAGCACTCTCTTTGGTAAAGGCAACAAATGCAGAACCTTTGGCTAAACCGGTTTCTTTGTCTATCACTGGTAAAGCATATTTGACTGGTCCAAACGTACTGAAATGTTCTTTTAACGATTCGGCATCGGCATCATATGGAATGTTTCTAACAAAAACGGAGAATGCTTCTTGTCTATTACTTTTCTTTCTTGGTTTTGGTTCTTCTTCTTCTTCTTCTTCCTCCTCTTCTTCATCTACTTTTATTTCAACATCAGAACTGTCTGGTTCATCATCGGAATTTATTTCGTTTAATTTGTCAAATTCTCCATCATCATTTTCCTCTTCTTCATCCTCTTGCTCATCATCATCGCCGGTTTCTTTTTCTTCTTCATCTACTTCAATCTTATCATCATCATCATCATCACCTTCGTCTTGCTCTTCTTCCTCTTCTTCTTCATCGTCATCTTCGTCATCTTGCTCTTTCAATTCTTCCCATTTAGATTTTTCAACTGCAAAATCCACGGCAACCTCTCTGCCATCGATCTTCAAACCTTGACATTCTTTAACTGCCTTTTCAGCAGCTGCTTTCTTTTTCATGATAACAAAGGCGAATCCACACATTTGACCTCCTTTTTTCTTTGGAATATATGCATCAAACACAGCACCGAATTTATTAAAAATTTTCTTCAATTCGTCAGGTTTCTTACATGACCATGGTAAATTTCTAATAATCAATCTAGTTCTTCTTTTTTCAATAGGAGCAATACCACTCTTTGATTTCTTATTTCCTGACTCATCGCCATTGTCATTATCATCAGTATTACTGCCTCTTGTGTCTTTTCTGTCTCTTCTTTTGGCCACATCTACTCGTAATAAACGACCCTTAAATTTGGTTTTTCTACTTTCAACCAACGCCGTCAAACAATCATCATCCAATGTGAACGAAACAAATCCAAATCCTCTGCTTTTATGTTCATTATCAGTTACCACAACAGCATGTTTAACAGGAACGAATTGGGAAAAATATTCAGACAATTCTTCGGAAGTTGCATCAAAGGGAATTGATCGAACAAATAATGTCTTATGATCCAATCCATCTTCTGACGGGGTATTTTTAGTTTTCTTCACAGGAGTTGAATCGTCGTTGACAACTGGTTCAACTGGAGTGGGGGTCACTTCTTCGCTTGACATTTGTGGCTGTGATGGATAATATACTAAGTTGAATATATGATAAAGTCCACGAAGATCATCTCAAAAAAACTACCAAAAAAAAAAAAAATTAGCAGTAGCAAGCAGGCGGAATTTTTTTTGTGGCGTGCTCGCTACCAGATGTAACCAGAACACCTACTATATTTGAAACGAATTATTAATTAACGTATGTTTATTTTTATTGTGAATATATTCAACCTATTTCGTAAAAAGAATATTTATTTAGCGTGACTTTATTTGGTGTAACCGTTAGCTTCGAGCCAGTTGTAGATGGCCTTGGAATCACGTTCAGCCCACTTGATCTTAGTGGTGATCATATCTAAGGATTGAGCCAAACTTTGATCAAAACCCTTGGTGTTCTTAGAAGCAAAGAATTCTTCAACTTGTTTCTTTTGTTCTTCTTTGGTGAATCCAGAAGTGGACAAAGTAACAATAGATCCTAACAAGGATAAACCTGGTGGGAAAATTTCGTAAATTTTGTCCCAGTTGTTAGACAACCAAGCCCAAGTTCTTTCAACACCCAACTTAGTGGCACGTAAACCTTGAATTGGAATGTAAACATCTTGCTGCTTGATAATGTCGGTTTGTAATAACAATCCAGTGACTTTGTCCAAGATCTCTGGTTTGGAGAATCTACCGAATGCTCTTAAAGCAGCGATTTTTTCTTCAATTGCCAGTGGGTTGGAGTAGATTTCAAACAATTGATCAAAAGTCTTTTCATCGCCGGCTTTGGCAACTGTGTTGAAAATAGATGCTCTCAAGTTTGGATTAACAGCTTGTTTATCACCAGCAACAAATTTGGCAAAAGATTCCTTAGCGTACTCAACAGCCTTTGGTTCTTCGGCGTTGACAGCGGAGGCAAAGAGGGAAGATTTCAATTGTTGTTCAGCAAAAGATTCCTTACCAGTAAATTCCCAGCCAATCTCATTCAACTTGTCACTGATCAAGTCTCTAGTGAAGAATTTTAAAGCGTCTTTGGTAGCTTCATCTTCAAACAAAAGCGCAGCTTTGATGGAACCAATTCTGGTCAAGATTTCGTTCCAAACAACGTAGTTGGATTCCTTGGACCAGGATTTGACCAAATCCAATAAACTGGAAGTTTCAATAAAACCAGTGGAAGCCAAGGAACCAGCATCGGCAACTAAACCAACACGATCTTCAACAGTGAGTTTTCCATCAACACCAGCTTTACCGAGTTTGTTCCAACGAGATGGTTCGTATGCAGTTCTGTAAATGCCGGTTTGGTTACCGTTGACTTTGAAGAAATCATCGGAAGTTGGAAGTTTGAAAGTCTTGGATCTGGTGTCCAAAACCAAAGATTCGTCAACACCAGCACTGGTCTTCAATCCTAAGAAGACTGGATACAAAGTCTTGTCTTCATCTTCTCTGACATCACCAGTGGCCAAGAAACGGTTTTGGGTGACTTTTATTTCACCACTGCCGGTTTCTTCTACTTTGACAATTGGGAAACCAGTGTTTTTGGTCCAGATATCCATAACTTTGACGACATCTTTTCCGGAAGCTTCACTTAAGGCTTCCCATAAGTCGGAAGTTTGGGTGTTTCCCCATTTGTGTTTCTTCAAGTAGTTGGAGACACCTTTGATGAAAACTTCTTCGCCCAACCAGTTGGAAATCATCTTCAACAAAGAAGAACCCTTCGAGTATGAGATAGCATCGAAAATTTGGTTAATTTCATCGGCTCTTTTAACTGGAACTTCAATAGGGTGGGAGGATCTCAAAGCATCCAAGGACAACGCATGTTGCAAGGAATCAGAGACATAAGATTCCCAGACTTTCCAATCAGGGAACAATGAATCACAAGCATACCAACTCATCCAGGTGGCAAAACCCTCATTCAACCACAAACCATCCCAGAAGTCCATAGTGACCAAGTCACCGAACCATTGATGTGCCAATTCGTGCATGACAACTTCAGTGACTCTTTGTTTGGTGTTGACGTTGGTGTTGTTTTCATCAATCAACAAGTCGACAGAACGGAATGTAACAAGACCAGAGTTTTCCATGGCACCAGCACTGAATTCTGGAATGGCAGCTAAATCTAGTTTGTCGTATGGGTATGGAATGTCAAATTTGGCATCAAAGAATTTCAAAGTCTTGGCGGCAATATCTGCGGAGTATTTACCCAAGTGTTCAGAACCAGGAACAGCGTAGACTCTAATTGGAACTCTGTAGTCATCATTGGTAATGTATCTCAAGTCACCGACAATGAAGGCAACAAGATATGTAGACATCAATGGAGTGGTGGTGAATGACACTTTTTTCTTGTGACCTTCGAGCAAAGTGGTTTCCTTTTCTGGTTGATTAGAAAGACATACCAAATCTTTGTTTGCAATCAAGGAAATAGAAAATTTAGCCTTGGCAGCCGGTTCATCGTAACATGGAAAGGCTCTACGACAGTCGGTTGGCTCCATTTGAGTGGTGGCCAAATACTTGGTCTTACCGTCTTCTTGGTAAGCAGCTCTGTAGAAACCAGCCATCTTGTCGTTCAATTCACCAGTAAATTTGATGTACAATTGAGCAGTTTTACCAGCTTGTAAGTGGTCGTCGAATTTAAAAGTGACAGTTTGCTTGTCGGCGTCGAAAGTGATATCCTTGACTTCAATGTCTTGGATTTTAGCTTGATGGATTTCAATTTCCAAGGAGTTCAAAGTGATGAAATCAGTTCTTTCATTGACTTGGAAATCAATGGTTTCTTCACCGTCGAATTTGAAAGTCTCGAAATTTGGTTCCACAGTCACGTCATAGTGCAATGGCTTAACGTTGGTTGGTAAAACTTCACGGTCTGAAGGGACAATTGATGCAGAAGCACCTGCGGAATCAGTATGACGACACATAGAACAATAGTTGAAACGTTGTTGGTGTTGTTGAATTGGGTTAAAAGGGAATTGTTGAAAAAGTTGGGGAGATGGCAATCTATTTGTAGAAATTCGTGTTGGTTGGAGAGGAGCAAGACGAGGAGGATTTTGCCTTACGAGGGCGTGTGTGCCCAAATTCCTCCCAGCCAGGAAAAGGCTCGTTCTGAAAAGAGCACGCTGATTAGGTCTATCAGCAAATGAAACTAACCGTCTTAGTATCATGTGGGTATCGGCAATAGTACAAAAACACAAGATGAAATGCCGCGTCAATCTATGGCGAAGTCTATTGTTGTAAATAGAACAGGATAAATGTTATAGCTGGAGTTGTTGAAGCGGAATTTTTTTTTGTTTTTTTTGCTCCTTTTATTGGGTCATTCTCATGTTCTCGCGCCAGATGACTGACTGAGAAGAGTCCTTCGCACGGGGATTGGCCCAACGGCACCCGAGTAAGACCTAGCGGAACTCGGTTTTGTGAAAGAAATGCCAATTAGAGCCGTTGGAACATATGGACAACGACATAAAACCATGTCCGTTTGCCATGCAATATCGCCGTAAACCTAAATCTACAATTTGCATTTTGTGATCCTCTGAACTGCTTATATATTTCACTGTCTCTGCCTAAGCTATCCTATACTTCTATATTAATTACCCTGTTCTCTGAAGAATATGAATTCCACTATTAGTTTCAACTAGATTACTCACCTCACCGACATGCAAGTTGAAAGCCGCCTCTTCGAATGGAGGTTGCATCTGTCCTTTACTGAAGAAGCCAAGATCCCCACCTCTTTCGTGCGAGCTACAATCACTTTCAGAGACAGCTAACTCACTCAATTTGGCCTCGCCGTTCTTTATTCTGACTAAATATTTTTTGGCTTGTTGTATGGCTTCATCTCTAGTGGTGGTGATTCCCTCTGGCGATTTCCACGATTTTGGTTTTCTCGATTGGCTATGCTTGATCAACAAGTGTGACACCCTGACTTGACCATCTTTGTTGACCACTGGTTTAAACCCGTTGTTTTTGAATTTTAAGATATATGCTTTCAAAGCTTCAGTATCGGTACCATAGGGAGCATCCCACGATGATTCGTTGGTGGATTGATTCAAATAATATTCTTTGTTATGTGTACGTGAAATCTTGATTGTCCAGTTAGGTGGGAGCCCTGTTGACGTTGAAGACATTCTGATGGTGGCAGTAGAATTGGTAACAATTGCTGATGATGGAGATGACAAATGTATTGTTTCATATATTTTTTTTTTGCTTTGTTGTTACTGCAGCATTATCATGAAATTTTCATCACACCTGCACGACTTCTCTCTAAAATATAACTCTAGCTTGTAATACTATATACTGTATAAATTGTCTAAATACCTCTAGATTTTAATGCATCTTTAACGTGACCGTAAACGACATCGACTGGTTCGTCACATCTCACTTTAACAACTTTTCCTTGTTTTTCGAAATAATCAACGACTGGCATAGAGGTGTCGATGAAAGTTCTGAATCTCTTTTTGATACTTTCAATGTTGTCATCCGTTCTGCCACTGGTCTTACCTCTTTCTAACAATCTTTCCAACATCACTTGCTCGGGACATTGAAAGAACAAAGTGAACGCCGATTTGGCAATGGTGTCTTCAAAAGTAATGGCTTGGTCCATCTTTCTTGGGAATCCGTCAATCAAGAATTTGGTCAGTCCTTTATCATAGTTTTCTTGAATGGCTTGTTTCAACAACGCAACAGTGACCTCTTGTGGAACGATCTCACCATCTCTGATATATTTGGCAATCAATTCACCATATTTCGAGCCTGGTCTGTTTTGTTCAGCTCTCAATAAATCACCAGCTGACAAGTGAACAAATCCTTTGTCCTTGACTAACTTATTCGATTGGGTACCCTTACCTGACCCAGGTCCACCCAAGACGAAAATAACAGAGACTTTACCATCGGCAAATTCGGGACCTTGTTTGGCTTCACCAGGTTCAAATGCAGATTTTGGAGTTTCTTTATCAAACAAAGAAGACGCAAAAGTAGAACCAACTGCTAAAGCACCTACTATCATAAGAATCTTTCCCTTGGAGAAGCTTGGTTGTGCTTGTGGTTTTGGTGGTGGTGGTGTTGATTTAGACTTGGTGGACTTGAATCTTCTAAAGCATTGGGATGGGATCCTCTGTTTGACGAGGCTTCTGGTGGCTTGTCTGGCTATAAGTACTTGTCTCGCAAACATAACTGACGAACTCGATAAATGACGTAGTATCAAATAGTTGTTGATAGTTGGTGGATTATGATGAAAATTTTAAACTTTGTTGATTTTTTTTTTTTTCGTGTCTCCATCTCTATTGTTGTCTTTCTGCCTGTGCAATTTAGCGATAGAGTTCCAAATCTCGATCTCACTATTTCCAAACGTTATCTTTTTATAATCGTCGATATCGATATTTCTATACATCCCTACAACTGATAATTTTTAAGAACTTCATCGTTGTACCTTAAATATTTACCATTCAAGTCTGCTGACCAACCATTCAATGCTAAGTTAGCATAGACTGTACCTGGTTCTTCTGGGGGAGCCAATTGGTTGTTCTTGTGTAAATCAATAAATCTTTGTAATCCTTGGGGACTCATGTCTTTGCCAAATTTTTCTCTAATATCCTTTTGCATAGAAGTGGCCACCACCCCGGGTGCAATAGAAATAGCCAGAATGTCTTTCTCTTCCTCTGCCAAAGACATAATCAAATGGTTCAATGCCGCCTTTGATGATCCATACGCATACCACCCACTGTACGGCTTGGTGGATGCACCGGAAGAAACAGCAATAACCTTACCATTGGTTTTTTTCAAATGGGATAAACTCTGTTTGATCAATTCAACAATTGAAAATAGGTTGATGTCATACAATCTCTTCCAATCCTCGACAGCGGTTGCCTCAATTGTACCTACTGGCTCCAAAACACCCGCATTTGCAATTACTGAATTCAATTGACCGAATTTGGAAATAGCCAATTCCACAGCCTTCCTGGATGTTTGTGGATCAGTTATATCACCGGCGACAATGCCCACTCTATCAGAACCATATTCCTTTTCAAGCAGTTCTAATGGTGCCAGGGTCCTAGCTATCACAATAACTTTGGAACTTGGGGTTTTCAATAATATTTCAGCGATGGCTTTACCAATGCCCCTAGACGCACCAGTGACAATAGACACATGGGTAGACATCTTTCAATTGAACAAGTGTGGAAGAAGAGAACAGAACAGGAAGGTTCGCCCCAGAGGTCGCTGGCAATTTTTCTCCTGTGTCGTTTCCAATTCTCGCACTTTGTAATGGTGCCAATTACGCAAATCGTTTTCATTATCTCTTATAACTCTAACAAGGTCTATACAATGTGATTTCTGTAATATGTTTTACATTTGGTAATCTTTAAGAATTTCGTTGTCAAAATCCAAGTATTTGCCGTTAATTTCGTCGGACCAACCTTTCAAAGCCAAGTTAGCATACACGGTACCAGGAGCTTCAGGAGGTACCAATTTGGATCCTTCATGCAAATCAACAAATTGTTGGAAGTTCTCCGCCTTCATGTTCTTACCATGGACTTGTCTGATTTCGCATTGCATTTCAGTGTCAACCACACCCGGTGCAACAGCAATTGCTTGAATTTCTTTTTCTTCAGCAGCCAAAGAAAGCATCAAGTGGTTTAGAGCAGCCTTGGACGAGCCATATGCGTACCACCCACTGAATTCAGTAAACGCGGCAATAGACGAAACACCAATTACTCTACCTTTGGTTTTCCTTAAGTGGGGCAAACTTTGTTTAATCAATTCAACAACGGAGAAGAAGTTGATATCGTACAATTTTCTCCATTGGTCGAGATTAGTAGTTTCGATGGGACCGATAGGATCCAAGACACCAGCATTGGCAATAACGGCGTTCAATTGGCCAAATTTGGAAATGGCTAGTTCAACTGCATTTTTGGAAGTTTCTGGAGAGGTGATATCACCTGCAACGTAGACCACTCTATTGGCACCGTATTCCTTTTGAAGTGCTTCCAATGGAGCTTGGGATCTGGCAACAACCACTACTTTGGTAGAGGGATCTTTCAAAAGAACTTGAACAATGGATTTACCGATACCTAAATGACCAATGTTAGTGACTGTAACTTTGATGTGAAGTATAATTTTCGAGAATTACTTACCTCTGGAAGCACCTGTGACAATGGTAACGTGAGACATGTTTAGCGAATGATCGAAAAACACAAGGAAATTTGACAATGAAGCTTCTCCGTCAATTTATAGGCATGGGATTTTCCGTTATTTCATCGCATGCGATGCAAGTCTGCTACGACCATTCCGTTTTATGTTGACTAATGCAACAAAATGATTTTGTGTGAATATACAAGGTTTTTCCGTGGCTAAGCAGTTGACTCTTCGGAGTTTAACGTACGCCATAACGCGATGTTCAAAGGAAGGAAAATACACCAAACTAAGTGATGGAACGTGTTTAAACAATCAATCAATTTATAGAAAAAGTAGTGTTGGTATACATTGATTTTATATTTTGTTCCTACCAGTAGTGGCAAAATTATTTATATCAGGTAAAATATTTAATCCGGGCCTAACAGATCAGTCATGTTCATACCATCTATGCCACAGTTTTGGTACAAAATTAGTTGGTCAGTAGTATGAAACATTTCATGTGTATTGGTGTGAATAAACTTGTCCACCTTACATTTCCCTAAAGATAGTTGGAACAATTACGTCTCTCTAGTCTGAATCAAACCCAAAAAGACTGTATTCAACAATGAACTCGACTTAACGCCTAGAGCTCGACTTTTTGCTTCACTTGCTCATCCTGTGTTACACCAAGTTCGCATCAGGCAAGACATCAAAAGAGGTTGTGGTCTTACAAAAAACGCACCGTTTATTTTATAGCTTACCAATAATCACTATATATCTAGAAATGAGCAGCAGGACTGTTATTATGAGCACCACCATCGAGTGGGATGACAACACCATTAACATAGTTGGCTTGTTTGGAACACAAGTAAATCAACAAAGATTGAATATCTTCCTTTTCACCCAATCTTCCTCTTGGATTGGTTTCAATTATCATATCGCCAGCAGCTTCGATCAATCCATTGGCCATTTTGGAAGGGAACCAACCTGGAGCAATGGAGTTCACATTTATATGTCTAGGGGCAAATTGCACGGACAAGTTTCTACCCAAATGAGACACAGCTGCTTTGGAACTCAAATAACCATAAACACCAACGATGTCATTGGTGGTAAGACTGATAACGGAAGACATGAGGATGATTCTGGATGGATCTTCTTTGGTAGCTGCCTTTTCCAACAATGGAGTGAACAATTTGATGGTGTGGAAAACGGCAACAACATTCAAGTTGAGAACTTTCTTAACGGCAGAAACTGGATGTTCTTCTAATCCTGCACCCCAAGTGGCACCAGCATTGGCCACCAAAATATCAATTTTGTCGAGTTTGGAAGCAACGTATTTAAAGAATTCTTCACATTGTTCTTCAACAGCAAGATCAGCTGGGAAGGAAATGATGGTACAATTCTTGCCATTGTCTTTACCCAATTTCTCTAAATATGCTTGGGCTTCGTCACAAGCTTTCTTTTTTCTGGATGTAATGACGACAGTGGAAGCTCCGTTCAATACCAATGCTTCGGCACAATATAATCCCAATCCTCTGGTTCCTCCAGTGACGACTGCTATCTTGTTGTTGACGTTGAACTCGACCATTGTAGATGATAAATAAATATGATTTGAGGTAGTTAATAAGAAAAAAAGCCAAAAAAAGATTGACTACGGGAGAACATATGAAAATGTATTTATAACCCCAGGAATCTTTTATTTTTTCCTTTGTTTGTAGATTATTGTATGGGGTATTCTTCGTGCGAATTTTCACAAACATTCGTGGTGGGATCGTGAAAAAAGAGGGAGAGAATCTACTCCGCATCAACAGGTACCGAGGCACACTGAAGAATACAGCAATTGCTGTTTACTCTCTTACAACTGAACGGTGCAGCAAGCTTGGCTGATATCAAATATATGCAAAGGTATAATATTAGTAGCTACCAGCTACTTATCTTCTATGAACCAAAAAAACATAGGGGAATGCAAAAAAAAAAAAAAAAACGACCGGATTAATTTAACAAATCCGTGTAAATATTGGGGACAATATGTGCACCAAAAATATATATATATATCCGTTCGGTAAAATTCTATATTACTCACCCCCACACAATTGACATCACATTTACTTTTTTCTTTTTTTTTTCTTTTTCTTTTCATCTCCTGGTTTTAGAAAAACTGTTTCTAGTGGGAACCATGCTGTTTGTATTGACAGGAACCATGATCGAGTGATCATAAGCGGGATTTAATAACAGGAAGAATTCTATGATCAGTGAATAGTTGATTTCTAATAGTAGTTTAATGGCATTAACAATCATGCGTAGCAGCCCAATGGAGATCAAACCTATGAATGCAACTAAAAGATTACCCAATGCAGTTGAGACCCTGTTTACAAATAAGAACCTCAATATCGCTAGGAAAATGAGCCATGTTTTATTTGGTCCTTCATTCAGTAAGGGTTCTTCTTCGAATTTGTTTTGTATTGATCTAGGTTGATCTTCAGGTAGTTCTTCTGGTATTTCATTGACAAATGGGAACGGCTCTTGCCTGGTCGGTTTTAGGATTGATTTTTTAGGCACGTCGGACTGTGACTGATGCGATAGCGTGCTATTGTTCGCATCTTCCCCTATTATTGTCACTAAGGGATATGTCCAATTTATACTTTTCATTGACCGTGGCTAATACTAATAGGATGAAGCTGAGTATGATGTACTGGGGTGGAAGAGAACCAGCTTACTGGTGAAACATCAGAGACTTTTCTTGCATAGTGGGAAAACAGAATTACTTAAAGCTAAGGAATTCTTGGAATTTCACCAATTATAAATGCCAAAATGTAAACTAGCAAAAGCAAACACAAGAAAAAGAATAAGAAAACGAAAGGGAAAAAGAAAAAGAAAAAGATGCCATGAAAAACATAACTCACCTCAGCCGACGAATCCTGGAAAACTTCTGATCGTTCCGAACCTTGATTTAGGGGCACAACAGTTACATCGGGGTTTCGAACTACAAATTAGGTGACACAAAGAGCGATTAGGTAATATGCATAATTGCGCAGGTCTGATTCACTCACTACCTTTGATTGCTCATTGTAGTGACAACGGTTAGGAAAATAATTTTTGTTTGTTACTGGCAAATCAAATTTAATAATTCATTGGAATCATGAGCTCTTGGCAATGTGGTTACTACTATAAAAGTATACTCCTATTCAACTAACCTAATCACCAACTGTAGACCTGGTACCAAAGGATTCGCCATGGTGAAACCGTTCTCTCCCATGTATTTGATATCTTTACCAATCACCACTTGGGCTATTTTTGGTTGGTCCCCGATGTGCCAGATCTCGATCAATTGGTCATTGACAACAAATAAATAGTTGTTATTGAAATATACCTGATGTGCCTTGAAGTTAATAATGGAGTCTCTGGATGGCTTACCATGCTTATTAATGAATATAGCAAACTCTTTGTAAACCAAAAGAAATTCTTTGTTGTTGTTCAATTTAAACATCCCCATAGGCTTGTGGTTGGTGTTCAAAAACCTTCGGATCGTCTCTATCAGCGATGCTTGTGATGCGGTGCTTTTCCGGGTGGCATAAGGATCAGCCTTCTTTTTTTCTGAATCACTGATTGGTGGCAATTCTGGAACCGAACTTGGAATCAACTTGTCCAACTCTAAAATCTCAAATCCCTTATTGGTATGCACTGCAAATGACGAGTTGAAAATCGAGATCCCATAGCACTCAGCTTCAATGTAAAATCTAGCATGATCTTTGAATCGGCTAAATATACCTGAATTATCTGTTTGTGGAATAACCACCTTAAAATGAATCGTTCCATTGGTCTTTTTCTTTGCGTAAAACAACATTTTAACATTCTTATGGCGTCCCATTTTGAAAAACAACACCGTGTCTTTAGACAAAGAAATGCCAGTAAGATCCAGTTTCACTTCTCTGTAAACATTCAATATTTGATGAATAGGATAATATCTGAGATACTTATCACTCAAGACAATAACAATGCCAATCTCCGAGTCGACGTGAATCTGGATGTAGTCTGCTCCACCAAGAATCTTCTTCCATCTCCCCTTGGCCTCACACATGTACAACCCAGATTCAAGAGCAACGAGGTTGTATTTGGAACCATTATGCTCAAACCCACTCAAGCATTGTATTTTGCCAAAAACGATTCTGTTCCGAGATAACTGGGTATTATAAATATCAGTCGATAACTTCAATTTCTCCATTTTTTTCACTGAATCTTCACAAACATCATAAATTGGATCAAACGGAGCAATCAATTGCAACTTGGTGACACGATTGTTGAATTCATATCCGAATACAGTATTGGAAACAAGTTCCACCTTAAATGGATTCGAACCCTGTAACCTCTTCCCAAGACTAGATTTTGTTGAAAGGAAGTAGTTAATCCACTCACTTCTTTCACGATCAGTTTTGCACGAAAACGCATAAGCTCTCTTTGACCGGCCAGCGTACCTAATTTTGAGTTGATACGCATCTGCATCTTCGTCACCCTCTTCAGCTGATCCCATTTTGCCATTTGTTGGTGGGATTGGTGATCTATTGGGCTTCAAAGGGGATACAGGTGTTGCAAGTCCTGGACTAGATGCCGATCCACTGGTCTTATCTTCAACTATCAAGTATTCCACCGGAATTGGATCTTCAATAATCTTATACGCAGGCTCTCCATACCTGTTTTTGGACCTTGCGGTAATCAACATATAGTTATCAAGCAATACAATATGGTCTAGATTTGAAGTCTGCAACTTTTTCAAGTCACTTCTTCTGGTCAAATCGCCTCGACAGATGAACCTTCTATTGGGTGAATTCAAATGCAAATTAATCTGATGGATAGTACTTTTCCAGATCAACTGGTCTTTAATGTTAGCTAATGCATGGGTGTTATCAGCAGATTTCTTCGAATCATTAATTCGTGCACTCAAGCTCCTAATTTCCTTAGCAGCTTTATTCATTGAGATATATTCCGGATCATTCTCATTGAACTTTTTATATATATCGGCCAACTGTAATGGTAATTGCAAGTACCTTGAGTTGAAGGTACTGATGAAAAGTATAGCAACATTCACTTTTAAATCTTTGACTCGTGGTAAGTTACCAATCTGGTTATCAACGTATGCCTTCAAAGTAGCAATGCTCAAAAGTTCCTCAATCATAGGCATACAGCTCATATATTTGATCAACGGCTGTCTAATTTCAAATGCCCAATCACTGTAAGCACTTCCAATAGCAACTAAATTTTTAATAAACTTCCCTTCGGCGATTAAGATTTTCAACAACGGCTCAAATAATATCGTCTGGTGAATCTCCACAATTTGCTTCCCGGTGCTTATAACATCCTGTTCAAATTTAGTAATTTTTGCACTGTTTTTGCCTAGATAATTTTTAGCTGCCTTGATAAACTCGGGTGCAACAATCTCAACAAAACACTTGGCTCTCTGGATGAAAGTTTGTTCATATCTTAGCAAGTCAAAAATCAACGATTGTCTTTTGCTTATGGCATGGTCAATTGCACGTAAATGATCAACAGTTAACCGCCAATGACTGGCCCAATCGTTCTCTAAGACAATTTCCTTGATGTTGGTGCTTCTCATTTTACGTTCAAAATTCATTGCCTTGCTCAAAGTACAGCACGTTGAATAACACGTCATATTAGACTTCTCAACCTCTTTGGTGTGTTCAAAATTGGAATAGCATCTCGTAAGCAAAGGTAAAACACCATTCAAGTAAACACCCTCGTTCATGACAACAAACACACTGTCATTTCCTTGACTTTCTGGATCTTCAACCAAATCAATTGCCCCTGACGCGACGAAAGTTTCAAAAACCACGGCTGCATTGCTGGTGACAACGTCCACAGGAACATCACGTCGGTGGAAACCCACTAAACCGCTCAATGCTTTCTTCAATTCCGATCTGGAAATTGTCAGATCACGCAACCATATTCTTAATTTCAAACACCATTTGAAAAGTTCAGAAAGCGACCAAATTTTTGTACAGACTTCAAAATGTTGTGACTGCAAGAAAGCCGAGCTAAATGGCAATTCAGGTAATTCCAATGGTAGAGCAGGAAGCTCTTCTTCTTGTTTCTGTGCCAGTATAATAGGCAATTTTGGAGGTCTTGGCGGAACTGGTTTCACACTTGGCAATTCTGGCAACATGGAATAGTCAAAATACTCCGTTGCAGGAGACTCGGATACTTGCTGGAGGTCATCATCCCAGAAGAGATTATCCACTTCTTGGTTGTACGTCATTCTCAGGTGTATTGAATTCCATCTCGAGCTTGGTCCTTGTTGAATACCAAATTCATTGTACCCATCTGTCATTTCCGAGAATTCACTTTCTCTATATGTAAGTCCCAGTGACATGGTTTGAGTTCGATTGACATCAGGTCTTGTAGGGGATGGTGACCTACTATAGGACAGATCCAGCCCATATTCCATTCCAGGACTCCTTGAAGGGGATTTATTGTAGCCAAATGTTTGTGATTTGCTGGAGACGATGTGTCGAAGATCTGGTCTCTGTGGCGATCCAAATGGTGAGCTATTGAGTGGGAAACCTGGGGTACCATTTCCAGTATCTGTCTTGCCATATGAAGTCACCAGGTTGTTGCGGGAATGCGATGGCCACAGATCATTTCTTGAATGTATGGAATGGTACAGGTTTCTGCCAGATGATAAGTCAGGAACATCATTGATTTGTGGAGAAGCGTCGGATACGACTTTATTTATAATTTCTTGTGTTCGGATCTGCGAGGGGGACGGTGCTTCAAAATTGTAAGCAAAACCCGGCTCATTATATTCCACAAGTGAATCTTCAAAGTTTGTAGTAGGGTACGGCACGTCATGTGGAGAGGAGTCTAGCGTGGATTGAGATGTGTCTTCTGTAGGGTATGGAGTTGTAACTGTAGAAGTTTCTGATTTAGAAGTAGAAGATATTTGTTGGTAACTTCTAGGACGGGACTTATAGTCTATGCTAGTTATCGATGTGTTTCTGATCGGAGTAATAAGGCTATTCTCGTCTTCTTCGTATTCCCATATTTGTTTTGGTCCCTTTGGTTTTGGCGAGTCGGAAACTGATATAAAGGACTCGTCGAAGGAATAATCAGTAGTGAAAGAATGGTTGACGGTATTTTGACTAGGTGGAGTTGCGATCACTTCTGGAATAGACAGTCGCCTCTGCTCATGGTAGTCTACTTGCAGTAATGGAATAGGTGGAGGGGGTACATCAGGAATCTCCGGTACGTAATTTGACGGAGGACTTCCAATGGGCTGTCCATTATGGGTGACAACTTTTAGTCCAGAACCCGACGACGACTTCTTCAATGGCGTTCGAATGCCATTATGTAGCGAATTGTGGGTTGTACGGCCTGGAAAGAATCCAAGTTCAACTCCGTCTTGTTCTTGCTCTAGGGAGTCGAATCGATAAATATCCGATGAATCCACAACATCCAGTGGGGGTGGCTTCCTTCTTAAAGACTTTCTGGTTGGTTCGTTAGACATTAGGCAAATATAAACAAATACAATAATGATACAAATTGATAGACAGTGGGCAGGGGGATTAAAATACACAGTGGGAAATAAGTGATCGATATTAGTGATACAATGTAACTCTCCTGTCAATTGAAAGACAAAACAGTAATGTGAGATTGAGCGCTAACAACACAGGAAAGGACAGGGCAGGTTAAATAACTGTGATTCAGTAGATAGTAGTAGCTGTGATAGTGATAATAATACAGATGTGAGTACCCTTGTCGTAGTTGGATTCTGGAAAATAAAAAGGGCAGCTTCTATGCTTTTTCTCCAGGATACCAAAAAAAAAGTGTAAATTAATTAATAGGCTATACTTTTTTATTTTTTTGCCTAACTTTGCTTGACTTAACTTTACTGTATAAAAGTATTTTGTTGTGTGTGTCTGTTGCTCGCATGTTTCCTGTCGCTTTTTTTTTCTTCATCTGTCAATGGGCTTATGTAATCCGTAATAATCAAAGTTCCAGAATAGTAAACTCTGCAGTAGACATCATGAATAGCAACGATACTTTAAGGTTTTAAATGAAATTCTTGATCAACAGACCATGGTCACTCCTGTTATGCAAAAACAATGAACCTTCACTGTGGCATTCCTAAAGAGTCTTAGTAGATCGGCTTGAATAAAGTCGCCTGTGAAAGCTTTCCTTGAAACAACCCCAGAATCTGAAATGAAACCCTCTGAATAAGATGTTGGTTACTAAGCCTAGAATGCTATGATCTACTATACGTTTGTCTGGAGCCACTCCATGTCATGGCTTGGTATTAATTGCCAGCGGATAAAGGGGTGTTGCAAAAGATCCACTCGCTTGTTTGTAGCGAGCTTGGGGTCTTCTGCTACCAATTTGTGGCTTCTCTTTAGAATGAAATTTCAATCAACTTCTCGAGAACATCTTCATCTTGTTTGTTCCAGTAATACCTAACGACGTATTAGTTAGAAATCTGATTTTATGCATCATCTTTAATTCGTTGTACGAATAAGTGCGTCTAGATCTAGCCCGAATCATTGCATCGGGATTAACCCTACAGCGAAAAAAAAAAATGTAAACAAAAGAATTTCGGTTATCATGATCTCTCAAGCTTGTCTTAGTACTCAAACCTATTCATGTCTATACTACAAGAAAACACTAAGAGAAGTAAAAATGTGTTACCCAATACATATGTCCCACTATTGGATCACAAAACATTGTATAACATAATAGATCGACTATCCAAGAGTTCTATTCTCCAGTTTATCATATTGTGGACCAAACTTAAAAACACACAACCCAAACCACCTTCCAAATACACGCAACGCGGATTCAATAACAAGATTCTTAAAGAAGTCAAAGATTTCCAAGATGATTTTTATCGTGTGACTAAACGTAGACTAATTGAAAAAATTATTTACGAGTATTGGTCCCAAGGATTGAATTTGCTTCAAATCTCCCAAATCGATTGTCAGTTGATTGTGGATAATTCCACGAATGCGCCATCATGGGTTTTCTCGACCGTCAAAGACATGAATGATGAAAACGTTCCTATTTCCGTCAACCCACTGCAATTTTTGAGTCTGTTAGTACACAATTTGACGAGCTTGTATTTGTCATATATTTACATTTGCAAACATCCAAAGCTACCAATCATCTTGATCAGAATCCAAGTGTTTGATTTGAATGGGATGGACATAATCCACAAACCACATATCATTTCACACAAGCCTTATTTCTTTGGCATACTTGTGAATTCACCTCATGTTATTCATTCTGTCAATACCGATATCATGGTTCACGGAATAGTAATGCAAGTTTTTGAAAGAAGTCTCCCACAAACCAATCAAAACCTATTGAAGTTGGTAACTCCCAAAAACCAATTCCCGATGAAATCAATAGAATCAATGAATATACTAAAGGGAAACAGTCGATTTGGAAGTAGTTTGGGAATGTGGACACCATATGCAGATGGGACAGTAGATATGCTACCTCTTGGTTCAGTAGAAAAACATCAAGTATTTAAACTGAAAGAGGTGCAAGATACAGGAGCCACTGAAGGAGATGATAATATTGAAGATATGAAATTACGAAGATTGAAAAAAATAGCAAATCTTAGGTTCAAAGGATCAGTTAATGGCAATGTGGTACTGAAACAAAAATCATCTTCAAGGAGTACGTCACCAATGTTAGAAGAAGGTCCACAAGAGAACGGCTTTACTGGAATAGGAAACCCAGCGCCAGATCCAGAATTTAATTCGGTTGCACCAATACAATATGTTGAATACCTCATCAGAGAGAAAAAGGACGGAAATACAGTTGAAAGTGCTGTTGATGACGATGGAAGAACATCCATTCGTTTCAAAATTACGGGGTCGGACATATTTGGTGGCTTGCATGAATTATCAGTGAAGACTGCCGAATCAGATAAAATGATCCTAAATCCAGAAGAAGTTCCTCAGTGGCTTACCGGTGAAGAAGGGGCTTCCTTTGGTGAAATTAAAGATGGTAATTTTATTAAAAAGTAGACATGTTTATTTTCGAAACGAAGTGATTGGCTATTCTAGTATCCAAGCTTTTGTATATAACTATTTATGGCTGTTACTCCAGTCGCGTCGGATTGGGGAATGGTCAGTTGTAAGCTTCTTAATATATCGATGTCTTTATTTCTGAATGCTTCCAATGCAGCGGCCTCGTAATTGTCGTTCCTAACATACATCCTTACCTTCTCATCATATTTGTATTTTAACGAATTTTTAATATATGTAGTAATATGACTCTGCGGCGCCTTTGATTGTAATCCCAACTCAACAAACGGTTCAAATCCAATGGGTGATTTCCCCACAGTTGCATCGTTAGATCCGAATGCAAATTCATATAATTGGTCAAATTCTTGTCGCCTCATCAATGTGTTCAACACAAGATACCAAAACTTTTCTTGGGAAACTTGGAAATTGGAAACAATCTTTTTGGCTGCTTTAATCTGATTCATATTTATCAATCGAGTTAGGATGTCAATTAAAGATTTTTCTTGATAGAAATCAGATAAATAAGTTTCTCCAAGTTTCTTTTGCAATTCCAAGATCTGCAATTCCCGATTTAATGCTTTTGAGGTTCTCTTGTTCAAATTTCTATTTGTACTTTTCGTCAATAATGACTTGTACAAGTCATAATACTCTTCACCGTTATGTGTATGTTCCTTCTTGAAACTTTTCAACTTGAGCATATTCAATTCATTCACCTTATCCTCGTGTTTTAGATATGTTTCCAATAAATTTGATGACGAATGCTTTCCGATAGATTCCTGCCAAGCATGTCCTATCATGTCACCAGTCACAGTCATATTTTCTGTTCTTGTCAAGTTGATATTTAATTTGGAGAGGGTCTCTTTGTTGACCGTTTGTTCTTTCCATACATTTTCATTTTGATTCAAGATTTTGAAAAATTGAGCAGTGGTCAACTTATCTTGCAAATACAATAGAATCAAAATAGACAAATCGTAACTCCCCGATTCAAACGATTTTATCAACGCTAACAGACTTTCATCAATTTCCAACAATTGCTTGACTTTCTTGGAAACAGACGGTTCAAGGTCGATCAATAATTTACACAAGACATTTCTTCCTTCCTCGTATGCCACGTCGGAAATCTGCTCCACCGAAATGTAGTTTGCCCGATCCTTTGTCAACGATGTCAATCGTTCACTGATAATTTTGAACAATTCCAAGTCCAGCATATCTAGCTCTTGCCGAATTTTATAACAACACCAATGGATGTGAACCAATGGTCTAGCATTCTCCAACTTTAACTTATTTATAAATTCCAAACTCAATTCGTGTTGGTTTCTGCGCAAGAGCATTTTGATAACTTGTTCCCAGCCTCCCATGTGTTTGATCTGGCGGTATGTCAAAAACAAACCAATTTCCGGAGAGCGGATATGGTTCAATACTTTGATAGTGTTAACAACCAGTACGTACTTGTCGGCATCGAACAAACCATCATAGTAAATCTTGCCAAATGATACTGCCTGTAGAGCTCTTCGTTGCCATTCGGGGGCAAACTCGTCTAGAGCTATCTCGAGGCAGTCATTCATCGCTGCCAACAAGGTGTCATCTGCCTTCAAAAGCGAGATGTTTCCATGAGCCTTGGATGCATTGCTGGAAAACTTATCCACACAATCCAGTAATATGCTGCTTGGGGAACTTGAACCGATTTGATACATCTGAACACTTGTCTCTGGTACTCTACTCAAGAATTGAACTTTGGTGCTAGTCACAATTTTCAATCCATCGACACATGTCTGGAAAACAGGAATTGTGTAAAGGAGATCGTCATTCTTCTTGGAATCCTTTTCTTTGCTATCAACTCGGATCAATAAGTTGTCCAAATCGAAATCGTCATCGTCTTCGATATCGTAGAAAAATGAAATCGATTGCTGACCAGGACCTATAAGTTTAATCTCGTCTTTAATGGACAAAACAATAGCGTCATTGCCACACCATTCCACTTGGTAAGGAGAGCTGCTCTCATTTGAAGTATCGTACTCTAACAAAACTTGATCAAATCTGTTGTTGATAACAAAAATCTTTTTCAATTGCTTGTTAAACAAAGAGATTAATTGTCCACTGGGGGAAATTGAAATCGTATCAAAGGGTCCGTCAGTCAATTCTTGATCCACTATTTCAAAATTATTCAATCCAATGTCAACATTTATGGAAAGTACACTTGATTTATACCCCACTTGTAAAATAATTGCTTCTTCCGGCTTATCAAGGTTGGGGTTCGCCTGAACACTAAAACTTGTCATATCTCTAGCACGGTAATTCCTCAAAGGCACTTCGTAGTTGGAAAATGTGCTCAAGTCCGTTATTACAAATCTTGTACTTAGCCTGATAATTAGATAATTTTCCCATGCTTTCACTTCCACTATTTCTATGATCTCCTCCGTCTCATTATTCTCTAAATTTGTAATGACTCTTGTGCCATTCAATCCCGAACCAAGCAGGTCGTCGTGGGATGTGCCATTGTTATTCAAATTGTCCATCTTTGTTAAATTGTCCAAAAAGTTATGCTCGTTGAAATTTCCTCTTAGGTCATAGTAGTGTCGGTACTTCCCATTGTTCATGATGATTATCAAATCCTCATCATTGGTGAAATGGAAACTTTGAATGTAATCATTGGGGCTGCTGTTGTATACGATAGTCCATATCTTTTCACCACTGTTGGAGTATATCTCGATTAGGTTAGGATGTGGGACATTTCTCGACGCTACTGCCATTAAGGTATCATTGGGTGAAAATGAGACGATATAGTTGGAATAGAAATTATCAATATTCCAGCTGAGATCATCGTAGCATGTTCTTATATTGTAGTAAACATTCTGTAACTTCAGCCAATTGAAGCTGGGATTTGGAGGCATTGATTGTTGACTGTGGTTGGCTTGGTGCTAATCTTGATACGAAATTGGAGTTCCGCTTGAGAGAATTGAGACACGAATCTTATTGTACATTTTTTTTTTCCCTCTTTACTTTTCTACTCTGTTGCTACTAACAAGCATTACAACTATCAAATAGACGTGTCATAAGAATTGCCCATACTTCCACAACATACACAATCATGTCATCATCGAATAAAGAATATATCACATTGGTGTCGTCGGACAATTTCAAGTTTGTAATTTTGAAAGAGGTGGCATCGATATCATCTGTCTTGAGAAATTCCCAAGGATTTGAAGAAGGTAGAACCGGTAAAATAAAACTAGACATGGATGGGGATATCCTAGAGTGCATAGTGGAGTATCTATACTACCATTACAAGTTTAAGGATTCCGTAACCGAAGGTAAAGATATTCCAGAGTTCAATATTCCAACCCATCTAGCCTTGGAATTGCTAGTTAAAGCTGATTATTTGGACATATAGAGAGACATTGTTTTCTTTGGGAAGAGTTAATAGTAGTGACAATATCACATGCTAGTGAATGTGCATAAGTATTATAGCAAATAAACCTTAAGTAAGTATAACTGCCATGTTTATGGGTATCGTAGAATTCGGTGACAATGCAACCCACCCTTGCGCTGCCCCTAAAAAAATTTATGTACAACTGACGGATCGGGCGACCGTTTGCTACGTTTCTCACCCCGACTCCAACTATTTTTCCTTTTCTTACGTTATCTCCAACTTTTTTTTTTTTTACCTTTACAACCACACTTTTATTGCCCACATTCCATGGCGATAAAGAACCTATTCTATTCAACATAATCAATGACAAGTTTATTAGAGACCCTATCATCCGAGGTTACGACGTTCAACCAATCCGGTGTTGATAGCTTGAGCGACTTAGTGCAAGATTGCAATGAATTCCTCACTGAGTTGAGATCAATTGAGTCAGATTTAGTACAAGAAATTAATGACAACCAGAATGGCCAGACTACTGCAGCATCAGAAGCCTCTACACGATCTATAAATCTGTTGACAAAACTTTCGGACAAATGGTACAAGTCATCCATCACCCGATTGAAAACCTACAACTCAGCCAACAACAAGTTCACCAAGAATATTTTGAACAATAGCAGATTCAATATTGATTTAGACGATGCTTATACTTATCCTTTGTTGTTGAATAGTTTCCCAGATAGCAAATTTATTGGAACCAAAAATGAGTTTTTGTTGCCCATTAATGATACCTTAGCAACCAACGGTAACGAGTCTTCGTTGTCAGCTGATTTCCAATTGAAGAAACTCAAGTCTGAAAATAGAGAGGAACTTATCAGAACAATAATTCTTCACCTATTGAAGGTGGGTCAATGTGATATCGTTCCAGAGATTTTAAAGGAGTTGCCGGTTGACTCCCCACTAGTAATCGACGAGGTGTTGTCCGAGAAGTTCGTTATTTTGAACAAGATAGTGGACAATATTGTCAACAAACATGACTTGAATATGGCTTTAAATTGGTTTGATGAGAAGTACAACGAACGAGTAGCCATAAATCCTGTTGACGGAAATGCTGCACTGACAACAGCCACGCCAACAGCAGCAAGCTCACATCCATCCATTACATCAGTTACTCAATTGGATTCGCTCAATGAAATTGAGTTCAAGTTCCACATGCTTCAATTCACCATACTATTAAACGGAAAAGATTCTTTATTCACCCTTGACGACGCGTTGGCTGCATATTTGTATTCTAAAGATAATTTTTCCAGGTTCTTCAAGGATTACATCAACGAGATATCGCCGTTGATGACGTTGTTGTTGTTTAAGACAGATAAAGATACCGATACAAATGATGATTTTTCCAAGAAGCATATGCTCGCCGCTGTTAAGAATTTCATCTCCAAGATGAAGCAAGGGTTTTATTTAGAAAATGAGCAGAAAAGGAGAAGTACTAACCATGGGAGTGAAGTGCAGTTTGTTGGTGAACTATTGTCTAGTTTTGAACACATCCATCAGAATACCAATTTGTTTGTGAACCTCGCTAACGAGTTCATTTCAGAGTATTGTAAAGATTTGAAATTGTCCAATGATTCCTCGCTATTCCAATCCATATTGGCAGGGCACATATACTTGCCAAGCTTCTATAAATACAACCAGATCCAACTGAAATTGAAGAAATTAAAGACGATATCCAACGAACGAGTGCCAGAAGAACCACCAAGTGGTTCGAACTCCAGTATTAGTGTGGTTCATTCTGAAAACCAAATGTCGAATTATGTTGCTTCTTATCAATTTGAGTTGCCCTTCCAATTGCCTGACTCGAATAGGTTTTTGTTCAAGTACCATCCGATTTTCATTTGTCCGGTTTCTAGAGAACAATCCATTCCAATTACGGAAATACTAGTAGAATCCATTGCCAAGGATGATCATAGTGCAAAGAAACGAAAATACCTAGTTGATAACACTTCAATGACGCAAGTGGTGGTGTTGAATTATTGTCAGCATTTGGCTCTACGAGATAGTATTTGGCATTTGTCTAAAAAAGGAATGGAGATATTCAAATGTCATTATTGCTACAAGAAGCATAAATATAGCGATATAACTGATGCATTTTTTATCGATTTGTAACGATGGGTCACGAATACACATGAGTTTAGTTAATATACAACAGTTGGGTAAATTGCTACCTCTCTCTCTAGTTTGCAATTTGGAAAAGGAGGGTCCGCATCATAACAGAAAAAAAAAAAAAAAAATTGTATAAAGATCTAAAATTTTTCAGAATAATAAAGGCATCTCCTGCTCCCCCTCATTGCCAGTCCAACATGAGTAGAGAAAAGAAGTCGTTGCAACCCAAGTTATTGACAAAGGGAGAATCAGAATTAGGACCATTATGGATTCCCGTCTATGAAAATGCCGTAGATTTTGACATGGTGCATTTCGAAACTGCCATGCTAAATATCATGCGTCAACCCAATATAAACTCAACTGTCATCATGAGAGCAGATATCCTAAAAGAAAACATATACGACCCTGAAAAAGGTGACACCATGTTTACGAGCAAGTTGGTAAATGAAATGCCCGAATTCCCCACCAGCGACACCTCCCCATTATTAGTGAGAGATATGACTGATGTGAATGTAAGAACCATCCCAGACTGTCCTCAAGCAAAATATGCGAAGAGATATGAAATAGTAAGGAGGATCATCCCACGAAATCCATTCAAAGACTATATTATAAATCAGACTTGTTTAATGTTTAGCGACAATCGTGATTCGAATTTAGTTGTGTACATCCCACACATCCAGTCACACGAGGAAACACCATATTATTTACCTCCTGTTTATGGGATTGGTATATATTACCATAACTCCAAAGTCTCCATTCATTATTTACCATTTGGATACCAAGAGGGGGAAGAAAGCGAACAAAGAAACTTGTTAGTATCGATGTCAGATCAAGAACGACCAATAAGAATAGCATTGAGGTTGTTAACCACTGCTTCGAAACATTCACGAGGAACTAAATTGGGCTATGAAAAACGAGTGAATCATGATTTGGTGGTTCCTAAAGTGAGTTTCCAAAACCAATATATCACGTTGAAGAAGAAATACCTGGAATATTTCATGAGTAATTGGGGAGAATCGACCGATCCTAGAAAACATGTATTTGAAGATATTGCCATTGCTGCATTTGTCATCGAATATTGGAAATTGAATAATTTCACACCAGAAAGTTTTGAATTTAGAGATTTGGGATGTGGGAACGGACTCTTGGTGTATATTTTGATGCAAGAAGGTTATAAAGGCAAAGGTATTGATGCACGAGCCAGAAAATCATGGAAATTGTACCCCACCGACGTGCAAGAGAATCTATTGGAACAAATCATCGTGCCAAATATTCTCTTGGAACCACATCCATCAGCAGCAAGATTGATTGCACCTGACAACCTTGCACAGAATAATACCATACTTCAATCGGATCAGATCACCATTACCAAAAAATTCCCCAAGAACACATTCATCATAGGCAATCATTCAGATGAACTATCGTGCTGGATTCCATTATTGGGATTCCCATTTATCGTGATTCCCTGTTGTTCGTTTGGCATAGATGGTGTGCGGAAAAGATACCCACCACGAAAGAACGTTACCCACAAGACACCACCATCCACGTATAAGGCATTGGTGGATCACGTGGAAGACATTGCTATCCTGAATGGATGGAATGTGGAAAAAGAAATGCTACGTATTCCAAGCACAAGAAACGCAGCAATTATGAGTTGTTCAAAAATCCCACCCATGATTAATGAGCCAGAAGCGATCAGTAAGTTGCGTGTATTTGACATAATTGCATTAGAAGGTGGTGCTAATGGTTGGGTAGATAATTGTATCAACTTGATGAAGAAGGATCCTAGAAGTCATTAGATATATAAGAAGTTATAGAGAATAAACAATAAGTGAAACGGGTGTTGTATTTTTTTGCAGTAATATCAGTGTAGGAAGAAACGACATATGTCGCGACACGAAAACCAGACACTTGTTGAAAGGAGGCGATATTTTTGTCTTTTTTTTTTTTTGTTTTTCGATTTTTTCCCCTTCAGTCAAATCGCTCTCGCTCAGAAACATCCCAATTAAGATTGAGATTGTTTGAATTGTTCGTATAAGAGTCACAGTGCCAGCTTTTCTTCTATTTGAAGTTCGTCAGTACTTACCAACTCCTACCCCCCTTCAAGTACAGATAGTATAGCGGATTATGACTGGTTCATCTTCTCAGTATGTAATGAACATACCTGATTTACCGATTTTTTGTTGTATTAATTACTAACACTTTGCTTTAGATTTCAACAACTCGAAAAGTTGGGCGAGGGAACGTATGCCACCGTGTATAAAGGTAGAAACAGAGCCACCGGTGCATTAGTCGCCTTGAAAGAAATCAGTCTAGATTCAGAAGAGGGTACTCCATCAACTGCCATCAGAGAAATCTCCTTGATGAAAGAGTTGGATCATGAAAACATTGTCACCTTGTATGACGTTATCCACACCGAGAACAAATTGACCTTGGTCTTTGAATACATGGATAAAGACTTGAAGAAGTACATGGAAGTACACGGACAGCAAGGAGCATTGGATTTGAAAATTGTCAAGTCGTTTATGTTTCAGTTGTTGAAAGGGATAATGTTTTGTCACGATAATAGAGTGTTACATCGTGATTTGAAACCACAAAACTTGTTGATCAATAATAAGGGAGAATTGAAATTGGGTGATTTTGGATTAGCCCGTGCGTTTGGTATCCCATTCAACACTTTTTCCAACGAAGTCGTCACTTTATGGTACAGAGCTCCCGACGTTTTGTTGGGATCGAGGGCGTACACCACTTCCATTGATATTTGGTCTGCTGGTTGTATCTTTGCCGAAATGTGCACTGGTAAGCCCTTATTCCCAGGTACTGCAAATGAAGACCAATTGATTAAGATTTTCAGATTGATGGGTACTCCAAATGAAAGAACTTGGCCAGGTATAAGTCTGTACACCAACTACAAGAATAACTGGCAAATTTTTGTTCCTCAAGATTTAAGATTGATGGTTCCGAATCTTGACTCTATGGGATTGAACTTGTTGCAAAGCTTATTACAAATGAGGCCCGAATCTAGAATCACTGCTAGACAAGCTTTACAACACCCATGGTTTCATGAAATCACCATGCCAAATCCAGTTCAACATCAAATAAGTGATCCGTACCAACAACAGCCACAACACCAACATCAACAACACCCTCATCATCAACCTATAATTGATCAACAATATTAGAGATGTATAACTATTAGTAGGAAACAGAAAAAAAAATACACATGGAAAAAATCTAAATAAATTGTCCTCTATTAATTATCCGAATCTATGTAAAATATCGTAATCTGGAGTGTCATCGAACAGACGCAACAAATCAGTAATATGGATATTTTTCAATTCCATCGCCGTGATCCATAATTGTCTTTTCTCATCACTCGTAGGTGTGTCGTCAAAAAAATACTGCAACAATTGTGCAATTGCCCTAGCTATGATATTGGGGAAACTTTTACCTTGTTTAGTTTTTGAACTAGAATAATCTTTACCCATACAAGACTCATATAATTTGAACAACAGTGATATGGTTTCTGTGAATTTATGCAGTGGGTCATTATAACTGATGATGATATCTATGATTTGATTCAATCGGGGCCAATACGCCGTTGGGTAATCATCTGGATTGGCCAATATCTTCAAAATCTCATTCGTAACCATGGATCCATCAACCGTGATTCCAAAGTCAAACGAAGCTGTGATGAATTTCAATACTTCAAAATATCTCTCCGAGATTAAACTTTTCCGGAATAGCTGTTCTGGAATCCTAGCTCTTCCTGGTGCGGTTTTCTCCAAAATTTCAAACCCTTCATTGAACACTATGTAATTATCTTGTAGTTTAATGTATGCCTCACTGCTTGACGATATGAACCCTTCTGTGGGGAAATTTTCATCATTGTACATTTCAATTTCGGGATTCTTTTCCCAATCTCCTATTTCATCTATGATGGTGTCAAGTAAGTTGTGTATATCCGAATATGTAGTTGACGATTCATCGTCTTCGTCTTCTTCTGTTCCATGCAATCCTTCATATATATTGCGAACATTAACACTGAGTTCCTTAAATTTTAGTCGTAAGAATTGTAGTCTCAGTTTCTGTAATAGTAGTATCTCTTGTTTGGATTTCATGGGGAGATAAGTATCATTCCTTTGGAGTCTTCTTTGATTAAATTCTTTGATTGCACGAGTTGAAATGAACTTGAAATCTAAGATATCTGTCCTTAGAACTTCATGGTTCGATTTGAATATCTCTAAAGTACTTCTCACGATGTTCATATTCTTCATTAATCTTTTGTACGTATTCCTTCCATCATCACCTAATAAATCTTTAATAATCTTTATATGGCCAGTATAGTAATCAAGTTTCTTGTCAATTATATTCATGTCAATTCGTTCATTCAAATCATAAAGGAAATATTCCTTGACTATATCTTCAAATACATTAAAGTTGTACCATGATTCACAAGTATATGAATTCCCATTGAAGTACAAAATCGAATATAATCTTCTATTCACCAAAGGTAAGGAATTGTCATGGGGTCCAACATAAACGAATATTTTATGTATTATTTCATTTGGCAATGATTCTAAAGTAAGATGTTCAGGATGTTTTGACGGTGGTAGAGGTAGAAGTGGTGGCTTATTGTGTTGTTCTAATTTTCTTATCTTTGAAGACTTGGTAGGAGAAGTACTTCCATTTCTTTTATTCTTCCTTCGTGTTAATGATTTTCCGGGGCTGATAAACCCCATTGCAAATATAGATCAACTACCACAAGATCCCAATTAAATATACGTCTTTTTTTTTTGGTACTAAAATTCTATAGTGATGAGGTGGTAGGTTTTTGTGGTGCGTTCCAAATTTGGGCGCTACCAAAAAAAGTTACTTGCTATAGTCAAAACTATTGTGCGTTGATGTATGAACCACCAGGAACAAGGAGAGTGAAAAGACCTCTACATTAATATATTGATAAATAAAAAGAAGTGATTTATATTAGAAATATATAAAAACAATAAAACAACAACGACAAGAAATGAACAAGGGTAAGCAGCAAAAATAATACAATCCCCAAGGCAGTGTCGCTATATTTCTATTCAAACACCAGATACTTGTCCCTCTTTACATAACAGTACAACCAGAAACAATGACACCTCTACTGGTACGGTAGATAGCATTGTCTTTAGCAGCAGTAGCAGATTGAGATTTGGATTGAGCGTTAGTGTTAGATTGTTGAGCAGCCATTTTCGATTATTTGATATTTGTTTTTGATGAATAAAAAAGGAGAAGAAAAGATGGAATTGAAAAGTGATTTTAACGTTCTTATATAGTTTTTTATTTGCCTTCTGAAGTGGAATTGCTTTTAGCTGGTGTTGCAAATTTTGGGTGCCATGTAAATTGGTTGCACATTTTTTCTGTAGGAAAGAGTATTGGTTATTTCCTCTTTTGTCAATGACAATCAAGAGAGTTTTGTCCAAAATGTTTTACCAAAATGATTTTAGATAGTTGAAGGGCTTTAGTGAAACACCACTTGTTTCAGTGTAGCCAATTTGAGATATACAATACCACTCTTTTAAGCATTCACAATGACAATAGGGTAACACCTCTTATGACACATACAACATTTACTACCACAGCCAATTAACAAGATCAAAAATTAATATTGAACATTTGTATACAAACTATGTAAATAAAATAAAATAAATAAAAATGGTAAATGATAGTGAATAATAATAAAAAAAAAAAAAACTAGAAACTAAAAGTCATACAAGGTTCATTTCAAATGAAGGTTCTTTTTTCTTTTTTATATGTTTTTCCTGAGTCCCTTTTTTCAATCAAACTTTAGATTTGGTGTCTTTGAATTGATCTTCAGTTACACCAGCACCCATAGCAGCAGTAGAGGTAACACCACCAGTGACCATTCTCAACAAACCATCAATATAGTTGGCACCGGACCATTTTTGATGTTTGACAACTTCGACACCTTTTTCAATTTCTGGTTGTTGGACAGTTTGACCGTAGGCTTTCATACCAATTTGAGAGTATTGGTTAGCAAAGTCATCAACGGCCAAAGCAGTAGTATGCAAACCGGCCAAAGTGATGAATTGCCATACGTAACCCAATTTACCCAATCTCTTGATATAAGTTTCTTGTTCATCAGCTGGCATAGCCTTGTTCCAGTTGAAAGATGGAGACAAGTTGTAAGCCAACCATTGGTCTGGGACGGCAGATTTAACACCATCAGCGAATTCCTTAGCTTGAGCGTAGTCTGGTAAAGCGGATTCCATCCAGATTAAATCGGCGTATGGAGCAAAAGCTCTACCTCTCATAACGGCACATTGGGTACCACCTTGGTATCTGTAGTAACCTTCTCTGGCTCTGGCAACATCCCAGTTGAAGTAGATGTCTTTACCGGTCAATTGTTTGGCCAATTTTCTGGCCTCTTTGTTGGAAGTGTGGGACAATGGGTTGACTTTGTCAGTGAATTGTTTGATCAATGCGTCTTTGTTGGAGTAGTTACCGTTCTTGATTTCGTCAATGACGGCTTCGTGGAACAATTTCAAGCCAGCTTTCTTGGTCCATTCGGTTTCAATAGCAGCCAAAGCGTCACCGTAGATACCTTTAGCTTCAGCTTCGGACATCAAGGCAGCCAAGTCACCAGCTTCTGGGTTGGTAGCACCAATGATGAAGTAGTGGTCTCTGTGGTCAATGGTGGAAGTGATCAAAGTGGCAGCTTCGGAATCGGTTCTGGCAACAGCCAACAAGTTGGAGCCGAAAATATCAGCAGAAGCTCTGATAGCAACCAATCTGTTGATGTGTTCTTGAACTGGGACCAAGACTTTACCGGCCATGTGACCACACTTCTTGGTACCTGGAGCTTGATCTTCAATATGGATACCAGCAGCACCTCTTTCAATGAACAATTTGGTCAATTTGATGATGGCAGTAATACCACCATGACCAGTGTCGGCATCAGCAATGATTGGTCTCAAGAAGTCAGTGTATGGGGTCTTGGCTCTTTCAGCTTTAGACATACCCAATCTTTCTTCTCTTTGTTTTCTGTCGTGGAACAATTGAGCAAACCACAAGTGTTCAACCTTGTTTGGAACAGTGTCCATAGGATAATCAGCCAAATCTGGGGATGGCTCGTTAGAAGTGGAAGCGGTAGAAGAACATTGCCAACCGGAAACGTAGATGGAGTCCAAGTATTTGGCCATTTGAGCAACGTGGATTGGGTCCAAAGCACCGAAGGTGAAGGAAACGGTCTTGTCAGCATCGTGTTTTTCCAATAATTTGAATAATTTGTCGGCTTGTTGGGAAGATGGGTAGTCAATCTTCAAGGTACCTCTCTTCTTAGCGATATCTTCAGCAGTATAGATTCTCTTGGTCTTTCTCCATCTTGGTTCGGACCACCATTTTTTGATTTCAGCAACTTCTTTTTGGAAGTCAGCTTCTTCTTGGTTAATGTCGATCTTGGTGTAAGCCATGGTTAATTGGTATTATTAGTTCTGTTTGGATTGATGAACAGTAAAGTTATATCGAACTAGAAAATAAAAAAAGGGATAAAAAAAAAAGAATTGAGAAATTTTAAAAAAAATGGAAGAACTGGAAAACTGTCGATATTTATAGAGCAAGAAGCGGTGGACATTGGAATATGAACGACTCATTTTTCTTTTCTTTTTCTTGTAACCAAATGTCCATTGGTATTGTGTGAAATAATAAAATTTCACAATAACTTACTTCACTCACTGTGTGCGAGTCATGTTCCCCAGATTTTTTTTTTTTTTTTCTAGTGAGCGGTTCCACTGATCCTGAATTACACCCAGCGCTTCCCTTCCCAATTATCCTCGGATAGATGGAAATGTCCGAACTGACCAACCAAATTAATTACAGAAAACACAACTCTACACGACCAAATCATACTTGTTATACTTCGGTAGTATGGAGCAACATTGTCTAGATATCCCATTAATATGTCTTGCATTCTGATCAGCCCTGTATATTCTGGAATATCTACATCAACAAACAGAAACATATCTGAACCAAGTATAATATTCAAAGAGACAACTCTTGTTAAGGAGAGAGAGAGAGAGAGAGAGAATATCATATGATACGAGAACAATCAATTAAAAACAAGCAAGAAACGACGGACAATTAACCATTACGCCGGTTCCGACATTGAAAAAAATTCGTTATGAAACTCCGAGGTTGGAACCCACAAGACAAAAAAAAAAACGAACAATTTTCCAGCAAAAAAAAAGTACCGTTCGTTATTTCCCGAATAAGTAATTTTCTGATGTAACAAATTTTTTTTTCTGTTGTTCCTTTCGCACATTGAGCGTTTCTGGTTGACGCACATTTCTTTTTTTTTTGTGGATTCCAACCCATATTTTCTGGGGTCAAATGGAAGTGGAAGTAATGACGTTAGGAGAAGAAGTTTGAATCAGAGAGTACAAACACCATTGTAGATTAGGGGTACCTGTTAAGAGTTTATGAGATGAAATACTTGTAACCCCTATTTTGCAACAGTAGTTTAGGGTTATTTTCCGGTTATTAGGAATGTTGTAGTTCTTGGAATTGATCTTTTGCTGTTTTTGTTAATTTTTTCCGGGGTTAGTTTTGTTGGCGGTATACCTCCGAATCAGATTTTGTGGTGCTTTAATTTTGCTTTAATTTTGCTTTTTTTAATAATGGTGATGATTCACAGTCATAATTATGTCATTGATAACACTACAGCACTCTCGGAGTTGTATACCCCTATTATTTAGAAACGAATTGTATATTTAGATAGATAATTTTGTACGCTCCGGAGTTTTTATTGTCGGCTATACGATCTACTATTATTTTTGTTGTCAACTCGAAGATTACTTCTTCGGTTTTTTGGCCAGATCACCTTTTGAGTCTGTCTTCTTTCTTTTCCTTACTGAAGCTGACAAGTCATTCACCACTGGTTTGTTCTCCTTTGGTTTGACCATAGATTGAAGGCTATTAACCAAGGCAGCACCGACATTTTCACCACTACCAGATGCGTCTTCGCCCAATATACCCTTTATGATATCCAATTGTTGGTTCTTGATTTCTTCAGAAGGATCTTTCAACAACTCCCTATATTTCTCCTTCATTTCATCAATCATTTCGTCGTTATCCTTTTTCTTTGACTCTTCTGTTTCTTCAGCGTTTTTCCTTTCCAATACTTCAATGGCCAATTTCATTTGTTCGGCAGCTTTCTTTTTCAGTTGGATATCCTCAGATTGGAACTCTAATGCCAATGCCAATTTGTAATGTGCTTCAGCTATCAATGAAGATGTGTTTGGATACAATTTCAATCTTAACTCTAGACTCTTGTGGAAATCATCAGCAGCTTGGTTGAAATTTTCAGCTTCTAAAGAGACTTCTCCCAATATGTCATAAGTTTCTGATAATTTCCTCACAGTTATGATATATTCGTTATCAGTTTCTTCTAAATCTTTTCTCAAATATGGGGCTTCCAATTCTCCCTTCTCTAATGAACTGAGTTTGTTGTCAAACAATGATCTGGCCAAGTCCAACAATTCCCAAGCAATTTCGAAATCGCTTTGGTTTTCACCTTCCTCCTCTTCTTCTTTTGCTCCTTCATCTCCTTCCTGTTCTGGTTCTTGTTCTTGTTCTTGATCTTGATCTTGATCATCCCCATCGGCGTAAAATTGAAACTTATCATCATCCTCTTCGTTCTCTTCATCTTTATCCTCCTCTTCCTTGTCATTACTCTTTGCTTCTTCTACATCTTGGCCAGAAGAATTCCCGCCAAAGACTTCAGACTTGCTTACTCCACTTTGGAAAACGGCTTTCCCGTACAACAACAATAAATCAGCATCTTCATTACCATCATGGGTTTCGGAAAACTTCTCACATGCCTCTCCATATTTTTCTGAAGCAAGATCAAACTCCTTGGCTGAGTAAGCCCTAGAACCGTCTGATATTAACTTTGATATCTCTGTCGAATATGTTGTCATTGTATAACTTGGTGTGGTGGATTAAAATTGCCTTTGTAGGTGTTTTGTTGATGTACAGAAATATTTTTTTTTTTTCCCACCAAGTTCCACGCTTCTTGACCACGCCAAAAAAAAAATCTGTAGACGCGACGGAATGCGGCGTAACCATAAATGGATCTAACTAAAGACAGGGAAATGATATTGGCTTCATATTCTTGAACCCCATAACATGGTAAATATGTTAGGTAACTTGTGGAGATTGTTTAATATTGGTTGGCAACTAGACTCAAATGATCTTTTTCATATAATCTTTGTGGTTTGAAAAATAATATTTTCTTGCAATTTTTGCATGAGATCGATTGCAAAATATTTTCAATAAAGTTCATGAACAAATAAATTCAACATAATATAAATTTAGATGACAAAATCCTTTTAAAGGACATGACATCTGATGATACTTTGGCAAAAAAACAAACTACGTTTATCAGTCTATACATGATCTATTTGAATTTCTCTTTCCAAGAAAGAAATATGAAAATCTCTTGAAGCTAGCACACCATCTTCAAATATCCCTTGAGCAGCTTTCATGTCATTACCAACAACAACAAGGACATCAGGCCGTAAGGCTTGCAAAAATGAACATTTCTTGACATAATATTCCACCAATCCATGTTCTTTAATCACATCGGCATGAATAATAATTTTATTGTACTCATTCAACGGTCCAGTGTGTGATAACTTTTCGAACCTCTCCCCGTCTAATAAACAATTGGCTATAACAAAGTTCAAGAATATTGGAGCGGTATTTCTCATGAATGATGTGAATGCTGTTAGTTCAAATTCTTTGATGCCAGTTCTGGGTTTACCATGAAATGACCTTAACCCAACACTAGCGATACATCTATTCAAAATATCATCAGTGAATTCAAACTCTTCATCAACAAATTCAATAGTGGTTGTCTCTAGTTGGCTGAGATCAAACACGGAATAATACTTTTCAGGAATATCATTTTTGAATGCTTGAAGTATGTTTGTGGATTCTTTAGTCAAGTCCCTTTGATATCCATCAGTTTCGAATAAGTCTTCAAACGCTTGGCTCTTACCAAGTAACAAATAAATACAAATCTCGTCGTTCAAATCAATGGATAAATCCA